>MINK01187973.1:0-22108 GCA_001735545.1 Phormia regina
TTGCTAATATTAATATTTGATAGAATATAACAATATATTACAATATTAATTAAAAATGAATTAGGGCAGCGGATTGTCTACATTATTAATTATAAAATAATTATAATGTTGGAATAACAGTTATCATAACTTCGAAAACAGTTATTACAACCAATTGCGATTGGTTAAATTATATTTGTCAAATTCGGCTGACACAACCGAATTGATTTTATGTATTGCTACTTAATATTAGTACTTCCAATTAAAAACTTAGTTATATTACGAAAATGTATATATTGATCGTATTTTCAGTTACTGCAATCAATATTATTCATTTATAATTAAAAAATATAAAGCAATTCAATAATTGCAAAGCAAAGATAATTGTAATAACAAATATTTATTATTAAAATTTTTTAAAAATACAAAAAATAAAGAAACAAATTTATTAACTTATAAAATATAAAAATAAACACATTAAACGGATTATGGTTTTAGAAATCGGAAGGCTGTAAATATGTAATAAATATAAAAATTTATATGTTAAAATTAAAATGAGCTGTTATATTTTTTCAATGGAATAAATCGGTTGGGAGAACCGAATTTTATATTGTATTTTTCAGTTGCTATCACTGATAACTTCAGTTCTTCTAATTGAATTTTGCTGATCTCTAGCATATTATTTATTGGAAGTAAACGAATTATTCGATCTGTATAAATGAATTTTTTGATACTACGTGTAACCGACCAAATTCAATTGGATAAAAATTCGGTTACCGCAATGAATCTGTTTTCTCTGTGTACAACTTCACTATAGTATGATAAGTGGCAAATATAAGGCTAAATTATTAAACCGTTTTAATGAGAAAAAGATCCAATATGACCAAGGAAAAAGTTATTTTTTGTCAAGATAATACTTGGCAAAACTATGAATTGGGCTACGCATTAGTAGCTTATCCGTCTAGAGATTACTTCCTATTTCCATACCTAAAGAAATTGCTCGGTGAAAAGAAATTCAAGTCCACGGTGATATTATTGACAAAACTGATGTCTATTTTAAGGACATCGTAAAATCCTATTTTTAGGAAATAAAATTTTTTCACTTTTCCTTTTTACTTTATTGTATTTAATATAAGAGTTTATTTCAGAAGAGTTAATTTTAATGAAAACTAAAAATCTGTCAAATTTTCTCTGTGGGGCAATAATACCTACATTTTTCCCTACTTTTGACAACACTGCATGTACACCAATTTATAGTTATAACTATCGTTATGTTAGTTTTATCATTCTGTTAGAAAACAAATCGTTAGAAAACAAAATTGTTGCAGGGTACTTGGAATTACAAGTATCTAGATAAATTATAAATATATGAAATTTATATTTAAATTTTAAATCGGTAATAAAAAGAGATCAATGTGAGTAGTTTATATTGGTTTTGATCTGTTTCATCATTAGAGTAAAACAGTTGGAACACGTCATAATATTCACTCGTTACTTGTATCGCCAAAAATTCAAGTGAAAATTCAAGTGGGATAAAGTTTTGAAAGATATTCAAGTTCTAGTTTTGAATAGAGAAGAGAATACTAAACTTTTACATTCTCCTTATCGCTCTCGTCTACAAAGTCAGAATTGCGGCAAGAAAAATTGCTGTGTGTCAACCACGACCTACTTTGAAATAATTAAATTTTTTGTGTACATTTGGCTTAAAAATCGTCTATAAATGTACAATTGTTGAAAAGGGAGTATTTCATTTCATACTACAAATTACATTGATCGATATATTAATCGAATGAACCGTTGATTTCGTCACTGAAGTTTATGTCATCTTCTCATAAGAATAGAAAATAAAGCATTGTGTTTAGGTCAAAGTTTCAACTAAGGATTTACATTATTTTTTCATCTGTTAGGAAGCAAAAGTATACCCGGATTTGATAACTTGTTTATTTTATATTGATTCATGTTCAATTTCTGTATCATTTGGTCTTTTATAGTGGAACTTAAATTTTAACAACTTTAAATAGTAATTATATTATCACTTATATAATTAATTCATTACAAACAAATTCATATTGAAAATATTAATATTTACATGTAAAACTTTCTTTTTATTTTAAAATTTTGCACGATTTTGCTAAAACACAGACAAAAAAATTGCAAAAAAAAAAAACAATGAACAACAGTGCATTACAAAAGATTGTATACAATTGATAACGGTTTGTCATGTAATAATTTTATTTTATTATTTTATGTTTGTTTCTTGATGGCTGACTGATATCTTTTTGTTTTATTGTTTAATAAAGAAAAAAATATGCATTTTTTCTGTATTAAATGCAAAAATATAAATTCATATACATATATATTTTTGTGTGTAAGTGTGCGTTTGTTTTTTCTTTTCTACTGCAGCTTTTCTGGCTAATAAATGTTGTTCGCATTTTATGCGATTTATGCGGGACAAGCAACGCATGTAATGGCACCAATATTCTTATGAATTATGAAGAATTATGTCTAGCTTTTCATTGTATTTTATATATATATTTTTTTGTGTGTGAAATGATGGCCCCTGGTTCAGAAATCAACAGAATGGATACACGTTTAAGTGCCAGTGAATGTGTTAAATGAGCCGCTTTATAAATATGCATTTCATTTACTGCTAAAGCGGCAACGTGTACGTCGATAGACTGCTCTTACTACTGTTGCAGTTGGGTTATTAGTGGTGGACAACTAAAATATGAAAAAATATTATTGTCGCTTTTCAAGAATAATAAATTAATTTGTGTAAAAAAAATAATATTATTATAATGTAAATGAAAATATGCATTTAGGAAAAAAAAAAAATATATTAAAAAAATGCACAGTATGATCGAATCCTTTATACCTTACTATGCTATAGAAATAGCAAATTTTTTCTGTTTTTAACTTTAACATTTAAATAAGGACATTTGCTCAGGAGACATTTTGTTGTAAAATTATAAAACTAAGTTTAATATTTCATTAAAATGTTGTCCTTTTTTAAACCCTTTTCATTTTTAGCATAACACTTAATACTTTTTTCTTTTTAATCTTAATTTAAAAAAAAAATTAAAAAAAAAAAACTTTTTGGAATTATAATTATCTTATAATTCCAAAAAGTTTTTTTTTTTAAATGTCAGAATTTTCCAAATGTCTTGATTAAAAGTATCTTATAACATTTATTTGGGAGGGTATACAAAATATTACTATTATTTTTTCGCTGTCATTCATTTATTAAGTTTTTTTTTGTTCATATTTTCATTGTTAATACATTATTGTTTAATTTATGTTTAGCTTAAGTTTTTTTTCAATTTGTTTGTATTGTTGTAATACAATATGACAATTTTTTATTTCTATTTATTATGCAAAATTTGTTTTGCAATTGTAATGTTGTTGATTTTTTTTTAAAGGTAAAAAGATGCGCCTGTAAATAACTGCCTAAACTGCAATGAGACTATGAGTATCACACAGACGGACACAGAGAGTCGTATAAGCGAATAATTACAGAGACGGACATATAGACTTTTTGAACAGAGCCATACAAGTACTATAGTTATGGAAAGGTAGTCAGTTACAAACTGACCGTTTGTTCATGTCAATGTCATTTGGTGTTGATGGGTTTTTTTTTTTGTTCAATTTCTCGTAATTATGACAATATTTTTTATACCATTTAATTTACAATTTTATTACACAGTTAGTGATTGTAATTGTAGTAGTAATATTTATTTATATTTTATTAAAGTGTGTACACGAAATTTATTGAATAAAAGATGACACTAATTTAATTTGATACATATTTGTTAAAATACTTATCACATTGTAAATAATTTTTTTATAATATTTCGGACTTAGTTTATAATGAAAGTATTAATTATTTTATTATATAACGAAATGTTCATGAAACTAGAGACCATATATATTCGTAAGAAGTGCGTTCTTAACATAGTCGGGTCAAAAGCAATTTTTTGCTTTTGCACAGATTAATTTGAAATGTATGGAAGCGTTACAGAGGATGACTTAAGATTTCAGAAAAATCATATCGTAGTTACCTTCTGATAACACCAGCAATGTTACAGGGTGTCAAAACTGACTACCAAGAGTATGTAAAACATCCCTCTTAATCGATAAAAATTTAACATTTTTCCAAAATTCTCCATTTTCGACATAAATCAATTATCTTTTGAAAAATATAAAAAATTCTTTAACGCAACTTTGGAAAAAAGTGAAAGAATTGTACTATATTTTTGTAAAATTTGCCATTTTTTATAGTAATTTCATAGTGCTAAATTTGAATATTTTTCAAGTATATGCGAGATAATCCAATAATTCTTTCAACATATTACTTTCAAATAAATACCAAATAACAAAGTATTTTTTTTTAAGATTTTTAACTCATATGTCAAAGCAAAAAATCAAAAATTCAAGTGTAAATATATTTTTAACGCTAAGTTATAACTTAAGTAAGGGAGCTTATTAAGCAAGCACTACAAAAGTATAAAAATCTTTAAAATCGGACTTCATTTGTAGTTGTTGTGATTTTTTAAACTTTTACATGCTCGAGGTAGTCAACTTTCAGACCCTCTATAATTGCTTGTGTTATCAGAGCATGACTACGATATAATTTTCTTGAAAGTTTAAGTCATTCTCCGTAACTTTTCCATACATTTCAATTTAATCCTTGCAGTAGTTTTTGATACACAGATTTATTAACAAAAAATAAATTTTTGTCTCATACCTTTAATTTGTTTGATCTAGTTTTCTTTCAAAAATCTGTAATGACAATCGTATAGATTTGTTGTGCTCTTAAATATTAAAATGTTTCAGAAAGAAAATAAAATTCGTGCTCAAAAAATTATTACCAAACTGTTTTCCATGATCAGTGTTCTCAGTTTAGCCTTTTTAAATCCAAAATGTTCGTTTTAACAACTAGCATTCCTATAGCGTTTTTATATTATTAATTCGCAAAAAAAATCGGAATTATTCATATTTGACGAACATTTTTTCGCCAGCCTGTTAAGACACATTTCCGCTAATTGCTTTACTCAACGATGTCCAGGGTTTTGTTGACAAAAAAAAAAAAAACATAAATTAGTTTTTATTTAGGCTTTTCTCACCATTTTTAAAGTCCAATAACTAATAAAATTATTTTTTCCCAAGTCCTGGCAACACTGTCAATGTTATTTAAAAGTAGAAGAAGAAGCCTTGGGAAGAACAATTGGAAGACAATTGAAAGCATATTGAAAAGAACTCCGACCATTTGATAGAAAAAGTTAAAGATAATGTAGAGTTGAAAACATATAAAGTTCCAAAAAATTCCAGACAGGAATACTGAAAAAATTCTTCTTTTTGGCCCGCTTCGGAAACATGTTACTGCGGTAAGAAAGCTCTGAAATGCTACCAAAACAATAACATTTTTTACACAAAATAGGTCAGTTCTGCAAATTGTTCGAAGCTAATAAGAGGCCAAAATATCGAACATTTGAAATAAGTTACTGAAACAATTATCAAATCTCTAAGAGAAGATTTAACAGAAAAAAATTGTTAACGAGTTCATAAATAGTGGTTAGAACTAAAAAAATATATACTTTTCTGCAAACAGTAATATAATATTAATTAAATATAAAAAAATTAAAAACTCTAAGATCAATAGTTTCCAAAGGAAAGCTCAGATAATATAATATTTAATTAAATAACCTTAGAAAACATCCTTTTGAAAATTGTATATTTTACTGTATATTTTAAAGTATACATCTGCTTGGAAATACAGCATGTCCAATTGTTTATAGAAAGGATTTAAGAAGGATTTTCTAAATTTCAAGAACAAATCCAATTTTATTTAATATATATCTATATATGTAATTAAAATGGTCACACTAAACAACCGATTTCAATAAAAAATATACCACTATAAAGGTATTTTTTCATAGATGTGCAGAATATAGAATTTATTGTGCAGAATATAGAAATTACTACAAATACATATATCACAACTCACATGAATATATTTGGATAAACAAAAAAAAAAAAAAAAGAGCTTGTGAATTTATTTAACTGTATAGTATCACATGTATATACAACTCTCTCATTGAGAACATTGTCTCATTGTTGTTTTTTTTTTTTATAAAAAGAAACTGGACCAGTTGTAATGAAATAGATTTTGGTATTACAAGTAGGAATTTTTTATTATTTTAATTCCAATTTATATGTGCAGCGAAGCGCCCCAAGTATACTCTCGTACTTATTATTTCCCATTAACAATTTATTTTAGTACTCAAAGAAATAATAAAAAATAATGACAACTCTTTACCAGGTAATCAGTCTTTTAAGTATTTTTAATTTAAAAGCAGTTTTTATAAGAATATGACATATGACATGAGGCTGTTTGTTTTTTCAAATTTCTATATAAATTTTTAACAAATTTTTTTTTTTAATTTATGACACAAACCATTGTAAAGTTACGACAAGACTATGGTCTAAGTTGGTGGCAAGACTTTCACTTCCTTCGATAAAGAATACGATGTAGCGTAATCACAAAATAATTTCTAAAGAATAAATAAAAGACAATTTTCAAGCACGGCAATATTATGGTTCCAGCTCAACTATATTTTTATTGCGCCTCGACAATGTTATAGTTAATTTACTTTGTCATATTATTATTTTTTTAAGCAACTATTAAATAAAATTATTATATTACACTATTTGATTATAATTATCCCAAACATATTTTCCTCTGCGTGATGTTCATGATTTAACCATAAATATATTTATCAACAAACTATTATAAAGCAATTTTTAGCCAAATACAAATAAATCAAATTATAAAATAGTTTCGTGTACATACTTTAACAAAGTTTTAGCTCATAAATTATTAATGTATAAATATTGTTTTATAATGAAATCATTAGCGTACTACACTGCATTTTAGATATAATGGAAAAATTTTTATGAACTAATTCATATTTACTATGTATTAGTAAATAATAAAATTGTTTATTTCGGTTAATAATATGAAAATAATAAAATTGTTCAATATAATTGAATGATATAGGTATGTAATGATAAAGGAGACTTTTGTAAAGTTTAACAAAATTATAACCAAATGATTCAATTTAATATTGAGGTTTAAATTATGGCCAAACTTGATAGACCTGTTAAGATGATAACATTATTTTGACTACAGTAATTATAAATAAGAGATTAATTTACAAAAGTAAGATAATAAAATGCTGTATTCACTTTCCAAGGAATTTTTTTAATTTACAATATTTCCTAGTTAATCTGTAAAAAATCCACGACTTTTTAACTTATTTAAATGGAAAAATTTGTTAATAAGATTTTTTTGCCGTTCTAAAGGGAAAGGAATATTATATTTAACACGAAAATATAAAAAAAGAGAAATATAAAATATTAATAAAAAATATTTTAAAAACCATAAAATAAAAAGTTCATTTAATATTCAACAGATGTTAGTGTTCTGATAAGTTTTGATCACGTTCGACACTTTAACAGAGAAAAATAAAAAAATATTATTCATTTATGAACAGAAATTTTATAAATAAATTTATTAATGTCATGCATATGAAATTCTCATGCCATTTTGGCAACAAATACCAATTTTGCAATAAACAACTTGTCACAATTCTTTTGTTTTTGTATTTTGAACATTTTTTTTTTATATTTTTGCATATACTTTGGTATTAATAAATATTATTAAAATGTGTTAAATATTCAACTAAATGATGAGTACAATTACTTGTATTTATTTGTGTAGAAAACATGTTTGAAAAGAAACGAGAACTGGGTCAATTTACGAAATATTTGTAGAGGAAGTGAAATTATTGTATTTGCAATCCACGTGTTGATTAAGTTTTTATAAAGGAATGTTTAAATAATTTTGAGCTAAATTAACTTAATGTTTTTGCTTAGGCAATAGCAGCATGGAATAGGTTTTCTGTGTAAGGCTGCACACTTCATCAGCATTCTTGATGTCTTGTTGAAAGCCAACCATGGAACCCACTTTGCACTAATGTAGCATCAGGCGTTTGGAGCAAGTAAAAAAATGGTTAATCGGATTGTCGTCATAAACGTAGTCACTGACGTGATTATAGTTATGTATGGCTCTCAGCAAAAATTTTGCTTTCCTAGTAAGCTAGCAGGTATATTTGAAAATGAAAACTAGTTACTTTTGTTCGAGTTGTTCACGAATTTATGTAGTTATTTTGAGACTCTATGTGAACTCAAAAATATTTACCTAAATGAACATAAAAAATAAAAAATTTTGTTGTCTGTGAGGTTTGAACTTGGGTTTATATTAACTAATTGTTTCTAATGACTAAGTCTTACTTACTCTCGCACTTAATTTTCAAAGCTACAAAATTTATTTCACCATATTTTTTGATATTTTCTTTAAAAACAAAAACAGCGACCTTATTGTTAGCAATCCCGCACTCTAGCCAATTATAACGTTCTCTGCTAATATACTAATAATAATGACGGCTCATTACTAAGAAAGTACTTTAATAAGTACTTGTCATTACTGAAAATCAAAAAGTTTTTGCTGTTTATTACCATTACACAGGTTTACAAAATAAAACGATCCAAAAAGATATAGTCCGTCAAGCTCGAGCATATGATACCCTACACTATTACCTATGAATACCAAAATTCGGGAAAGGGAAATTATAGTCCTATACTTATGTTAGGTGAAAAATAAAAAATACTGATACGGAAAATTACATCGACACTAAGATTCTCATGCATTAATGAAATTTTGGGTGATTCCCGAAATAGGGTAAATTATAAAACGATCATCATAAAATTTTGCACTGTGATTTATATTTATAAAACTGTTATTTGTGTCGAATATTATGTTGATACTGACATTCGTATGGGTTCAAGGGCGTTTAAGAGATTTTCCAAAGATGGGTTTTGCACATTTGGCGGATTTGTATTTATATAAAACTTATTTGTATTAAATTTCATTACAATATTTCCATTTTTAAGGTAATTGTGAGTATTAAAACTTTATTCCGGGAGGACATTTGCAGGGGGCCAGGAGAACTAATGGGCCGATCATGACCAAATTCAATAGGCTCTGTTCTTCTACCAAATTTCATCAAAAATTTTATTCAAAAAATTTCATCACACAAGTTTTACATGGACAACTAGCTAGCCAACTAGACTGACGGATGGACTTGGTTTAATCGACTGAGTCGAACGGTATACTTTAAGGTGGGTGCAGGATTTTGTCTCTGTGTTAGAATATTTGCATAAACACAAAATACCCCAACCACCTATATTGGTGTAGGTTATAAAAATGTCTATGGCATGGCGTTTCTTAGTCAATGTGGATACTAAGTATCTAAAACACATCTTATAGCAATCACCAAAAACGTGGAGACTATATTGAGTTTTTCATTACCAAATGTCCGCCTGTCTATAATAAAATCATTTTTGTTTTCAGACAATATTTCCATAAATGTTGAGCATTTTAAAATATAACATAAGATGGGAATAAAGTGTTTTAGTCATTTCATTCGTAGTATGTCGAAGATAACTGCTTAGTCCTGGTAAAATTCTGAGTTGATCCGGTTGTGAGCGTCCGTCCGTCTGTCTGTTGTTTGTAAATCAGAAAATAGGCTTAATATTTTCATAACTGTTGACTATATTAAAATATAATATAAAAATGACATGCATACAAATTTAATTAGAATTTGTGTGAAATAACAAGTAGGAGTATGTATTCATCATTATATTCTGTCCTGTCCTTACCACGTCTTCCTTCAATTTTTCCCTTAAAGATTGCTTGTGAAATTTTGAATTATCGTTTCTCAATACGTTTTCAATCCACGAGATTTTACGTTTCTTTATTTTTGCGATTAGTTGTCCATTAACATTCATTCGCCTAATTACTTCGCCATTTAAGATTCTTGAAGTCCATGTTATTTTTTAGTATCCACATTTCGAAGTGATCAACATTTGTTATATTTAAAAAAAGGAATCCCTTGTCATATCTATGCAGCATTTAATTTCCTTTAAAGGCTCCCATTGGTCATTTGTTAACACTTCCACATATTTCAATCTCCGTATCCGTTTGATTTCCCTATTTTGTATATTCAACGTTGCGTTAACATGGGGATACTTCCTATTAATAATAATCAGCTACAATATAATTCATCCTTGATGCAGTAGGAGATCGTGTGCTAAATTTCACTGACTTATCTTTAATATTACGGTCTAAAGTTTTATTACAAAATTTACATAGACAGACAGACATTATTAAATCAAAACAGAAAGTGATTCAGTTTCGAATGGCTTACTTTAAGGCACCCGGACCCAGCACATTATTTAGCACATATTATTCAATAAAGAAATTCATTTTGGGGAGGGAAATTTCCTTTTTACCCCGTGGAACCGTGCCTGCTTTAAGGTATATATAAGGTATTAGCACAAAGGCATAATACCCCCAACTACCCATGGTTATGTGGGTTATAAAAAAACAGAATAAGAGGCTTACAACTAATCACCCAACAAACAATCGATCTAGGTTAATAATTTCTACGAAAATAAATATTTCAATAAATATTTCAGCCGGACTAGCATCTGATTTCAATGAGAAAATTATATTCTAGTAATTTTTTATCAACGATCTATACACGTTTTAATAACATAAATATCTCTAACATAAAATTATTTATTTTATATTCCCACACATATTAATGATATTNATATTATAAAATAACATATCAAACACCCCTCTTTATTAAAAAAAAAAAAAAAAAAAAACTGTGCTTAAACTNAAAGTTAAAACAACTNAATNTNNNAATAACACGCTTACTAAAGAAATTATGATTATCACAAAAAATTTATTATGAAGAATTGAGTATGATAATCAGCACATAATATTATGACTTCCGTTTAACAAAGAATTATTAACGTTAGAGAGATTCCACTGAATAATGAAAGACTGATATGACGGCATTATGCCAGATGTCTAAAATGCGATTAGCGATATCCCAAACAAAAACAAACTCCAAAACACTTGTCATAGTCAGTTTAAGTAAATTTTAAAAGTTTTTACAACACAACAAACCGTTGAATAAGGTAATAAGAACAAATTAATGAAAATAAAAAAAAAACTAAAAACAAAAATTCTGTTTATTTTACAGAGATAAAAGCCAAACGATATGACAGTGAAAATGTCAGAAAATATGCTCATTACACGCGTCAAAACAAATTTATGCAACAACTTGTGAACAGTAAGAAATTAACAAAATATTTTAAAATTTATTTAAACAGGTAACCATAGTGAGTAGAGTAGTTAAAGTTGTTAATGGTGTGCCGCCGTTTTTATTATTGTTGGATTTCTTTAGGCTTTTAAAGAATGATATGGTAATCAAGTTTACTAAAAATAACATAAACATACTCAAACATATTTTTTTATAAGAAAAAAAAAGAAAAAAACATTTTAAGTTTTGTTGTCGTATAAATTTAAAGTATGATCTGTTGATGTTAAACTTTGTGCTAAAATTAATATTACATAAGTCAGTGGCGTATGACAAAAGAGGTAATTGGATCATCAATTAGTAAGAAAAAATCCTTTTAAAAATTAATACGTATAAGTATATGTATGTAAGAACACCCAATAACTTATCATTTCCAAAAAAAAAAAATTGAACTATTCCCTGTATAATTTTATCGTTATGCTAACAATAATATTTTAACTTTTAATTGAATATTTAAAAACCATTCTCTATTAAACTTCTTAAAAACGCACCTATTTCTTTTGTACGTCTTTTGAGTTTATACAAATTCGTTAAGAAAAAAATAAAGAGCAAAATCAGTAGCAATGCGACAATTAACATTACCCAGTGGACATTAATCATTTTAATCGCAATTCACATGACAACAACGTTGGCACAATGAAGACAACCAAACCAAAAAGCTTAAACTTAAACCACCACAATATAAAAACCATACACACACATACTCAAACACAAACACACTCTAACGAAGACTACTTAAGACGACCTCATTGAGTCCAAGCCCAGCTTAAGAATCCACAGTAAGAAGAAAGTCATTGCGCGATCGCGTTATTTTTACGCAATAAATGATCTTTAAAAGCACGCGTTTATGCCAAAATTAGCCAATATTTGTTTTGTTAAGTTAATGTTTCTGTAAGACTAAGAAATAAAAAAAATCTAAAAAAAACGCTGACAACAATATCAGCAACCAAAACAAAAACAATAACACTGGTAGTAAGTAAGTCTTTTTTATTTTTCATTTAATACATTTCTTTACAGATAAGCAAAGAGTGAAATCATTCATGACAGAAAAATATGTTAACAGTAGAAGGCATTTAACAACATTTGTCATATTTTTTAATTAGTGGCCAACCTTTAGACAAATTGACATTAAACAATTTGTCTAAAGGATAATTATTTAACAAAATTTTCAAAAATCCCAAAGGGATTATGAATAATTATTCGTGGTTACAATTTTAATGTGATCCTTTTTAATATAGAGGATAAAATGGCGATTTCTTTTATAACTTAAATGTTTTTTTCTGTAGCTTAAGATACAATTATTTAAGATAAAAAAGAAAACGCTAGAAGGTTTTAAATTCTTTTAGCTCAAAACTATGTTCGACATTATATTGAATGTAATTGGCAGATCAACTCCTTGATATTTGATTTCGCTCTACGAGAGAGAGAGAGTAAAACTTAGGCACAATTATGTTGGTTGCATGGCACTATATTGAATGTAATAGGTAGATCAACTCTTCATTAGGGCCAACCAGTCAACTTTTCAACGCAACGTAGATTGAAGAAAAGTAGCGGGAAACATTTTGTTCAACTAGTCAACAATTATAAACGTAACATATGTTTTGGGACATTCATTGTGTAAAACAATCCTGTTCTTTGGTTATTTTGCAAGAAAAATAAAGTACAGGGTTGTCAAAAAGTCACGTAGAAATCTAATTTCAATAGATTTCTGCGATACGCTACCTAGAATTTTTTGTCAATGGCTACATACGCACGTTTGCATAAGACGGGTTGAAAGAGCTGATTGCGATACGATGAATTTTTGTTCACTGGTTGGGCCTTAAGGCAGATATTGGAACTAACTCGTTTTTTTTTCTCTATGAATTTGACATTTCGATGTATCTAACATTACCCTATTCGTGTGCCAATGCTTTGAGTTCTCCCATTATAAGATTGGTAGACGACTACATACCCTCCTTAACTCAGCTAACACACTTCCGGGTGCAAGACGAGGAAGTCACTTGCGAAGGCATTCTCACACTTTCGTTGCTATATACAACAGTCTTGAAGAATAGAAGGTGAATGAAATGAAATCAATATGATCCTCAATCACCATTTGTAGACTTTCAAGGATTCTCTGACCACTCCAGCCACTGGAAATATCTCTTGACATGTCATCGATAAGGTTTCTTGTTGGTATTATTACAGGACACTATAGGACTGGGCGTATTTTGAAATATATGGGTAACCAGAAAACAGCTTTTGTAAAAGTTGCTTAGGCAATGAAAACGAAGAATCCGCAAAACACATGTTATGCGAAGTTCTAGCACTGAAAGGCGTACACTGAGACATCTCGGTAGACAATTTTTTCATGATCTGGAATGTCTCAATGATATGCCACTGCCAAACCTGATTAGGTATGTTAGGAGTACGGGATGGTTTGAAAGTGAACGGAACGCAAGTTTTATTTATAAGAGTGGATTTTTACCATACGGGGTATCACAATGGGCCTAAGGGTCTCCAAGAGCGCATAGCAAGCATCATTTATGACCTAAAATGTTCTTGTCATTAATATTTTTTAATCCATAATTTATTACTTTTCGCAAAATTAATAAATTAAAATAGAAATTTAACATAATATTTACATTGGAGATCTCCGTTCGATTAAAATTAATATATATTTTGTTATTGTGTTTTCATTACTTCATGAATAAAATAAACAAAAAATGTGGGTTACGATCGAGGAAAGAAAACAACTTACTAAAATTTATCTTTTTCAAAACTTTGATTGTTTTGAGCCGAATTTTTTCATAACATATATGTTAGAACATATTGCACTGCGATTAGATTGAAGGAAAATAGTCCCTATGTATATTATAATATTATAGGAATCATAGGCTATCTTCCGATTCAAATAGGCTATTGTATTGTCACTCTCTTTGATTAAGGAAAACTCTAACATTAATTATGACCCTGTTTGTCTAAAGGAAATCTAGTAGAAGATGCATTCTTTATATAGAAAGATTGTATGAAAGTGTTTTTAGCCTTCTTTATGATTGTACCATTTATATGGTCAATATATTGAGCATTATGGGGGCAATGAACTAGTTCAGGTATCTCAAAGTATCTGAAATTGATATACTAACAGCTAACCTGCTTTTAAATTCCCGATATGACAGATGAACTGAGAAGAACGGGGAAGATATTGGATGATACCAGTGAATATTGATAAAAAAATTTCGATGACTAAATCCCTAGACATTTTAATACCAAATTCTTAAAATTAGTAATTTATATCGTATATGTATAAGCTAAATTATTTTTATTGCTGCAGTTCTGTAATGGGAACATAGATTTTTATAAAAATACTAACTATCGAGTTCTTAAAATTTAGCCATAGAAAATAATCTTTATTTGAATTTATCGTCTGGTTTTAATTTTTTTAACTTGTCGCTTTCATACTTAAGATTCATACTTAAGGTTTATAATAAAGATTTGAAAATAACACTTTTCCACCTTTACTCTTATACAAAAATTTAGAAACAAAAATACCTACATGTAGGGATTTTTCACTCCTTCTGACAACACTGGATGACACTCTCACTGATCATCATACGAATAAAAACCTAGCAAAAAAGGAATAGAAGAAAAGCTGAAAAAGTCATAAATTTAAAATTGTGTTGTCATTGGAAGGAAGTACTTAGTGGTGAAAAAGAGCTGCTGAAGTTCTTGTTTTAACCAATGATTGTCATTGGTAGGATGTTCTTCTTTTATACTTCCTGTTCATGGCTTTGAATTAGAGTAGAGGGGCATTTGACTTGCCAATTATCTTGAAAACGAAATAAAATATTTTGTTGGATTAATTTATTTCCTTTTTCTCTATTACAGATCATTCATCTGTCAAATTTTAAAATCTCCAAAAAGGGGTTTGTTCGGAGTTAGACGTGATTAATCCCCGGTTTTTATAAGACAAACGAAAAAATAAATTCGAAATTTATTTGTTGCTTTCCATACATTTTGACGAGACAAATTTTCCATTTGTCTTATAAAAACAGGGGATAAATGTTTTTGCAACACTCTTCTAAATATTTCTCTGTGTGTATTTGCTCTGATAACTTTCATTTTTTTAAAATTGATAAACGATTTTTGCTATCTTATAAACATATTAGTAAAGTATAAGAATTTGTTTTAATAAATTCATTTAAAAAGTGAAAAAAATATCACTTATTGACAATACTCCTTCCCCTGGGTTACATTGCCAAACTGCTGGTGGACCGATTTAACTTATCCTACAGGAACATTGTAATTAGATATGAGGCTCTTACTACTAATTGAACTCAAATAAAAATCATTCGTGATTTTTCCAAGAATAGATTTTGGGTCGCCATTGTTAATTGAATTTTGATTTATTTTTAAAAGCATTTATTATTAAATGCTGCATTAAGTAAAAATCATTATATATAGGTAAAGGATTTTGCCCCCATCACTTGGCGTATTCAAATGTGTGGCTCCAAATTTTCTACATAATTCGTATGGTATCAGGGAAACGTTCCGCTATTTTAAAGGGATCCACAATGGTCTTGGCGAATTAAACTCCTTTGGATAGTTAACATTTTAATTCAGACATAAGAAGATTATAATCATAATGTGTGAATTCTTTTATTTCTCTTTTTAATTTAATAAAAAAAAAATATGGTCGGCAATTCTTTTTCATATGTTAACTTTGTATTTATTGTATTTTCTTTATTTTTTTTTCGATTTTTTAAAAAAATAAATATCATATAATTTTTTATTTTTACTCAACATTTCTTAGCCGAATGTATCTGTCTGACACATCGTTTATTTGTATGAATGTATGGATTTTAATGTTGCCTAAATTATGTTTCATAAACGCTTTTGATTGTGACAATGATTTGTTACAATTTTTTATTTTATTTCATTAAATTATATATTTTTTGCAGCTTCTTTTCATAAAGTATTTCTTATGTTGTTCTGAAATGTTTTTTTTTTCTTTATTGTGATATGATTCCATTTTTGTAGATATTTTTTTTTTTTCATTTAGTTTTCGACTGATGCCAAATTGTTGATAAAAATTGTTTTTTTCTTCTTCTCTTAGTTGGAGTTTGATTTTTGCTAAATGTTTCACAAATAAGACTTTAAATTGTATCTTAAGACCGAAGCAGAGAAAAAAAAAATTAAAAAAATTTGCTGCTTTAATGTCATTTATTAAAAATTCAGAAGCGATTTGGGATAATATCGTATTGCATTTGGTTCATGTTGAGTTCTTTTTTTATTTGTTTGAATTTTTTAAAGAGATATTTACGTGTGATTTAACTTCTTTGTTGGTGAGCATAAATTTATTAAAAAAAAGTGTTTGGAAATATCTTATGTCAGGGTTACAGATAATTATAAAATGCCACTAATTTCCCTACAATTAATGGAATTTGAAGGATAAACTTTTTATAATATTTTTGAGAGCAACAACTGATTAAAAGCAAAATGAAATTTATATTTTACAAAATAATATCAACATTTTAATGAAATAGAAAAACATTTTAAACTTCAGCTTCAAAATTAAGATTTATGAGTTATGCCACATTTGTTTTTTTTATTTATACAACGAAAACCCTAGAAATATCTTTAGCCACTACCTAAAGATAAATATTTAAAGATCAGTAGTCAAATGATCTTTTGAAACCTCTTTCTAAGCTTAGGGATAAAAAAACAATTGATTTGCTTTGTATATCTCTAAACTTAAGGCCAAAGCTCCAATGAAATAATTTTTTTTTTTAATAAAAAAATTCAACAAAACTTGAAAAAAAAACAGCACAACATAAACATTTTTCTCCCAGAATTGTTTTCGAGCATCATATTAATTTGGTCAATTTATATTTTAAAAGGAATTTTTAAATTGGTAAAATTTTAGCCAAAAATAAATACAAAGATATTAAATAAAAATATAAAAAAAAACATATTGAATTTCCTTAAAATCCTTTAAAAAAATATTAAAACAAAGATTTTTGTATCAGAGATGAAGATGATGACGAAGCTGCAAAGTTTTTTTTTCTTTTGGATAAGAAACAGAAACAGCTGCTACTGCGGCTAAGAAAACGTTCTTAAACGTATGTATGTATCAAACTCTGGATGAATTTTTTAAGCCATTTCTTTAAATGTTCAATGGTTTTTGTTGGCATTTCTATTTTGTATGTGTCATCCTTTGTATGAATGTGTGTTTGTGTTATATATTGAAATACCAAAAAATTTTAACTGAAATTGATTGGTAGTGTCGTTTTTTTGTGTGTAGTTTTGGTCTCAAAACTACTTAAACTTTGCTGCTGCTGCTGCTGGTGTAGCTGTTGCTGTCTGCCACCAATTTAGCACAGCAGGTTCTTTTTACCATATTACTGATATTGATGCTGCTGTTGCTGTTGTTGCTGTTAAAAGTGCTCTCGATTGCAGGCGATTATTCTGTTGACAATGTTGATTCCACTTGTGGTTGTTCATGTAGTTTAAGATTTTAAAACCGTTGTTATGATTGTGTGGTTGTTGTTGTAGTTACTGTGATGGTTATGATGTTACCAGATTTTGATTTGAAAACTGTTTTTTTTTTTTTGCTGTCATTTCTCTAACTCAAGTTGTTTGTTAAAGAAGGCTTTTAAGTCTGCAAAAATATTATGCGTTCTTTTTAATTTTGAAGGATATTTTTTGTTTGTTTGTTTGTTATTGCTGGTTTTATTATTGTAGTTGTTGCTTTCATTGTTGTATGCATACAGTAGCATGCCAGATAAATCAATGTGTCAACACCTCTTTTTGTGCTGTCAGATGTTTTTTTTTTATGGTATTGCGCTGATATTTACCTATTGTCGTTATTGTCCACATCATCATCATTGTGTATGTCATATGTACATATGTATACAATACATATGCATATATGTAGATATATGTATGTATGTGTATACAAACAAACAATATTTTTACGAACAAAATCATGTATGCAGTGTAAGTTAAGTATTATTTGTCAGATTGGGTTAGAAAAAGGTATATTTTCATTACATGAACTAGACCTAGGTCCTTATTATACAGTGAACAGTATAGAGAATGTAGTTATTATTAATGGGTATTAAACTTGAAAGTAAATTTCAACAAATGAAGTTTCTTGAATAAAATTTGTTGATTTTTACCAAAAATTATTTGATTCAATGTACGAATTCGATGCTTCAAAGAAAGTATTCATTGGAATTTTATAAAAAATTCAAAGTTCTTATGAAATGTACGATAAAACCATTCATTGAATATTTTACTTTTCAAAATATGTAAATCAATTTCCTAATTCTACGTTTTATTTCGTTGATTTAAAGAACAATTCTATAATAAGAGAAGATATTTGTGGTATATTTGGTAGGGGATTATTTGATAAACGGCAAAGTGCCTGTGAAACAATCTAAAAATTATTAATTTATTTGTTGAAATTAATATATAATGGGTCGATATATTTCAAACAACTTAGTTTATCATCATATAGCATATAGTCTTAAAACGTCGCCATTTAGTCGACATTTGAAAAAAACAGTGATTTTAAAAATAAGAAATTTTACTCAACTAACAAGCACTATAAATCAATGAAATATATCGCTAACTTATGTAGATTATTAATATATAAAAAGTTTATTTACTCTGTTATGATAAAAGTAGAAAAAAAGGAGAACATTTTCGGCTTTTTGGAAGTTCTTAATAACTGCTTCAAAAAAGTGAAAATAAATGAATTTTTAAGGTAAAAAAGGTTAATAATTTCTGAGNAAATTAAAATTTTATAAATTTTAANGCATTTTTATNANCTTTTAATAATGGNTTAANCNNAATTTAATTTTTTCTNNNTTNTTTAATTAANNANAGTACTTCAAAAGAAATTANNNANANNNATGATTNTNATNCTATCAATNACNANNANGGGTTANAAAAAGAACTTCTGNAGNNCNTAAAGTTNAAAAAAACTTGGAAACCTTTTCATTTTTGATTTGATANTTNTTTGAATCGCTCTCTTCATACAGTCTGGNTATCTCCTTTTACAACCTTCAATATTTTGGAACACCTCTTTGGTCCTTTTCAATTCTCTTTTCACAAAAGTCCAATCTCTCTTCAGTGGTCTTAACTGAAGATAATTTAGATAAATGAACTCTCTTGGTAGCAAAACTATGTAATTGTTTTGGTACCACTCTAGAGCGTTCTTAACTCGTAGCATGATGCTAAATCGGAGCAAAAGTATGTAAACGCTTTGATTGCTTTCGGTGCTAAACTTATCTTAACATATTTTCGAGAATCATCAACAAGCCTTTTACAACATGAGGATTTTTGTATGAAAATTGATTTAAATTTTCGTGCCCCATTATTAGCTTCTAAATTTGTTGAAATCATTCCATTCTAGAACATTTTGGACTTTATACGTTTTCAGCTCTGCAATAACATTAACTTTTTGTACCAAATAGTCTGAGTACTGAGCTAACAGGGTGCTTTTCTACCAGATATGTTTGGAATTCTTTTCAATATGCTTTCAATTTTCTTATGTCATGTGGAGCTTTTTTCTGCCCGAACCATGTTTCCTATCAATGGTCGAATTCTTCTGATACTATTTAATATCATTGGGAACAGTCTGACAGCAAATGTTTAATTCTTTATCCAATTATTTGTAATACCAATTTGTTTTTTTTTTTTTGAAATTATTTAATAATTAATAACACTTACATCTTTCTCGACAGTCATTTTGATCAAACAAATCAGCATGACTGTCACTAAAAATAATAACTGATATATTTTTCAAAAATAACTAGATCAACAAAAATTTTAAATATTGTTTCCGAAAAAAATTGTGGAGCAAAACGCGTGTTAAGATTTTTTCGATCACACTGCTTAATCATTATAGGAAAAGTTTATTTTTCAAGTTATTATTGCTAACCTCCTACACAACTTTTTCTCAAGCTCTCTTTTCTCTTACCTTTTATTTGATCAGATAAATAGGTTTATCCCTAGCCAAACTGTTTTGTCACTTAGTCAAATGAATGTTTCCATTCCCTAGCAGCCACACTAGTTTGAAGCTATGTCGATGTAATTGAGTTTTGATCGTGGTCTAAATTGATATAATTAAGATGTCACTTATAACCTATATCGCTCTTCATTAGATGACTATTTTTGAGACACCTTTCTTATGGAGATCGTATTGGAAAGATAAATTTTAAGCTAAGATCCCATCTTCAAAAGTATTTGTTACGGATAGCATCTTTGGCATCCAATACTTTCACGACTGCCCCTAAGTACTGAGTCTATATATTCTATATATATCCATATATTCTTTGGATGTTCTTTTTTTGCAGGGAATTTAATCAACTGAAGCAGCAAATATTTAATCATCCTTAAATCATTTGCTCATTTATTATTGTTTAGATTTCAACGAAACTCAAACGAATGCTGATGAAGTGTGTAGTGGTACAGAAAATACGTGTTTCATTCTCCTGATGTCTAATTATAGTCCACAAACTCAAACAGAGGCATCATTACTCTTTTAAAGTGATATCCGTCCATAAAGTTTCCAATCAAAATCCCTAAAAAAATGTTTGAACTTAGTAAAATTCAGAATGGTTCCTTACAACGTTGAGTTCTTTAGGAACAGAAACGTTTTATAACGGTGCAGTGATCTCCTAAGCGATGAAAAGGATCAAACGAAATCGAGGTAATCAAGAATTAGATATTATAAAACCCCAAAGTTCAAACACAGTCTCCTCCCAATTCCATTTCATATATGTCTAAACATTAATACTTCATATGGAATATATTTGTATCCAAGTGAAATGACACTTACCCTTAACCTATATTACTTAAAAGTGTTAGCTTGACCAGAATCATCGTCATTGTGATCCTCATCATCATCGTCGTAGTCATTTCATTTCTTTTTTTGGTCGATTTATCGCAATGTTCACTTGTTCCAAGTGCAAATGTATGCGTGTGTGTGTGGTTAAAGAGAGAGAGAGTGTTTTAAGCTTTAAACTATAAATGTTTATAAGAATTATTGCTTTCGATGATGAAACACTTCATATGGATGTTTCGATGGATGTGCAAATAAGTATGTTTGTGTGTAGAGCATTTTAGCTGTTGTTGCTGCTACTTTAGCTATATATTGTTGCAACTGGATCAATTTCAGTTCTGAGTTATATTTTTTTATACTTATTGCTGCAACTTATGTTTGTTATATGTATGTATATATGTTGTTGTTGTCGTTATTAACCTGGCCTTTTTTGTTGTTTGTGTATTCAGTTGATATGTTTTAAGTTTTGTTGTTGTTATTCTTATTATAATTTTTTACTTATTTTTTTTCGTTTCATTCTGTTTGTGTCGCTTTTTTAATGTTTTTGCGGTTTTGTGAAAATTTGAATTGTCGTCTGCTCTTTTTAGGTAAAGATTTATGGCAGTGTTGTTAAATTTTAATAAAATAAAAAATATTTTATTTTCTTGTTCTTTTTATTTTATGTATATTTTTTTGACCAGAAAAGGATTTACGTAAATCACTTGATGGTTAAGCACACAAAATACTTGCACAATATTCTCACCGAAAGACCAAAAACAAAAAAAACAAAAAAAAAAAAAAAAAAAAAAAACAAAAATATAAAAAAATTGATGCAGAATTAATGGTTGAGAATAAAAAAAAAAAACGAAAAAAATAAACTCAAAGTCACATTAAAATGTGAATTTGAGTATGAAAACATCAAATTAAAATGAAGGTTATATATCAGAATCTGAAGTATTTTGCAAGGAAATTAAATATTCCTTTATATTTTTCTTTTTTAATTTTAAATATTTTTTATTAAAAT
>MINK01187974.1:0-11795 GCA_001735545.1 Phormia regina
TTCACATTTTACATTTTTATAGTTTTTGTTTTGTCTTTGGAATGTGATTTTGTAACGAGACATTAACGTATGTTAATAAAAAACAACATAGAAGGGAGTACGAAGGCCTTCCATAAAGCCTTCCTGAGAAGGCAAGCGAGCATGAGTACTGGATCTAAAAAAAGGTCTAAGAAGGTCTTACAGAAGGCCTTATAGCTGAAGGCCTCAATAATTTCACCGTCTATATTAAAATAGGAAATGTATTTGTATGTAGAAATTCCTTGTGGACAATATTTGAATATTAATATTTTATCCTTAAAGGATTATTAAAGATATTTTTCTTTTATATATAAAAATATTAAAACAATTTAAATGAGAACAAAAGTATGATTTTTAATTATTAAAAAACACATTTTTTTACAATAAAAAAATCTTAACATTATTTCTCTATAAATCTCTTAGTTCCACATGTTTGAATTAAAACAAAAAGGATTTAAATTGTATTAAATGTAAAAATAAAATAAAAACAGCAGCTTATAATTTTTTTGTTTCATTTTTCTATTTTATATAACACATACACACACATACACATACACATGTGACATTATAAATGTTTAATAATTTTTTACATTATTTTTAATTACCTAAAAGAATGAGTATGCAAAGGAATTATTTTACTCTGGCATGTTTTATAAGAAGAAAAGGAATTAACAACATGACGCCTTTTGTGAAATGTTAATGATAAAGTCTTTTGTAGTTTTATGCCATTAAAACGAAAATATTTATTATTAAAAGTTCTTTATAACAATTTATATTATACATATAATATATCTTAAATAAATTAAAACAAAAAAAGAATATGAAATAACCATATATGTTAATCTATATTCAGAATTATAATTTTAACTTGAAAGTGTCATGGTGCGTTTGTAAAATTTCTGAATTAATTTCATATTAATCATACGCCTTCCAATTATAACCACAAAATTATCAAGGACAATTTTTTGGAAAAAGACAATCGATATTTCAATTGAAAAAAANAATATAAAAATAAAATGAAAAACACAAAAAAAGTTATAATTATTTTTATGAAAATTTAAAATATTTANACAANGTCTAGCTAAAAATNAATGNNNTTTAAATCTTTTAGAAAAATTAAACAACATNTACAATTTAAGTTTTTCATTTTCACTTAANATAATCTCAAGCTTANTTCTTTAGCTANAATTTTATTTTTCTTTTTTATTTTCTTTNATTTTNNTTTTTAGTTGTTTTTACTCTTGACCTCNGTGGTCTNATTATGTGAGGAATATGTCGGCTACAAGGTCAAGTAATTTATTTTAACTGACAGTATATATTTATGTTTAAATACATATGTAAAAAATACAGCAACTTATATATAAAAAAAAATAAAATGACATAAATAACTTTATAAATTGTTACATTAAAGAAAAAACCAGACAGATAGAAAAAAATAAAATTTAAATAAAGTTTATGCCATAAAATAAAATCTATGTCATTTAACAAATATATATATACAAAAATCCCATTTTACTTTAATCTTAAACATAAATTTTTGAGCAATCTACTCTACTCAATCTTAACGCAAACAAATTTATTACTTAAAATTGTTCCTTTAAGAAAATTTAAACCAAAAATGTTTATTTTCCTAAAATATTTAAATTATGCTACGAACATTATATTTGTGTTTTAAGTTTAAATCCATTGAAAATACACTTTTATTCAATTGCAAATATCTTTATATGAAATTCAAATTAAATGTCATTTAATTTGTTAAAATCCTTGTTAAGTATACAACAAATTTTAATATTCTTAAAATCCTTTAAGTATGAATGTTTTGCTCTAAATCTAAATAAACTCTAAATCATGCAATCCTGTTTATTGAATGAGTTTATATATGTATATTATTCGTATACATACATGTATTTTCTACATATTAAAATAATGTTACAATGGATTAGTAATTATATTTGGTATATAAGAAGTGCGTTTGAAAAAAAAATCTTAACATACACAAAATTCAAAAACTTGGAAAAGGTTCTTTTGTTTAATTGATAATTTACTACAGATCATAGAAAAGTATAACTTTTATACTTCTAACCCATATTAGTGAACTTGTAAACCTTTTCCGGTAACCCTTTCATTTGAGATTTAATAGTTGCTTCAGCTACTTGTTTGGAACCATCTGCTCAGCTGTTGCTAAAATCTTTGATCTTCTTCATTACTGTTTAGGTTTCAACGAAACCCAAATGGATAAGATACCACGAATGCTGATGAAATGTGTAGCGGAACAGAAAATACGTATTCAATTCTGCTGGTGTCTAATTATAGTCTACAAACTCTGTTTTGGTACCGCCACACAGTGATAACAAGGCAGTTTACGATTGCAAACTTGTTTAATTTCTCTTTTCACAAAAATTAAATATATATTTTCAATGGTCTCAGCTCCAGATATTTCGGAAAACGGACCTATCTTGAAACAAAAACTATGTGCCACTCCAAAGCATTCTTAGGTAGTAACATGATGCTAAATCGGACCAAAAGTATGTGGACTCATTGTGGTCTCTTTTAAAAGGAAAACAGATTTTTCTGAAAACATTCCTTATATAGCCCAATATAACAAATAACATGCTTCTTTTGTGGCAACTGTATTCTTTTATATTCATTTGGAATTTTCGACTGCTTTTTAGTCTTAACTTATCCTCGACAAATTCTGCAGAATTATAAAAATACAACTTTTGACCAGGAAGCTGCAAAAAATCTGTCTGCACATACATTTCGTAGTGCATTTTAAAACATAAAAAATTTTTGTATGAAATTTGATTTTAAATTCCGTGTCCTATTCATAGTTTCTAAATTTTTTTTTGTAGAATTGTAGTCTGGAACATTTTGGACTTTATATGTTTTCAACTTCGCACCCAATAGCCTGAGTACTGAGTTCACAAAGGTTTCATTTCCAGATTTGTTTGGAAATCTTTTAAATATGCTATCTTGGCTTGCTTTGTGGGCCATTTTTCTCCCCGAACCATGTTTTCTATCAATGGTCGAATTCTCCTACTATTATTTAAAAACATTGCAAAACAGTTTGGCAGCAAACATTTAATTCTTGAACCAATTTGTTTTCTTTTTGTTTTGAAATTATTAATAATTTATACATCTCTTTCGTCACTCATTTTAATCAAATTAACAACAAATCAACAAAATTTTCACTAAAAAAAAATACTGACATTTATTTTAAGATTTTTTCGATCGCACTTCTTATTATTAAAAATCAAAGGCTTAACTTATAATCAAATTTTAAAATTATATTATCTAGGTATGTAAATATTTCATAAATTAAATCTTCTTATGAAATATTTATTTTAAAAATCCATAATAATTTCAAACACTTTTTAAATCCAAATTATATGTATTTACATGAAAAAAATTTAACTACTTAATATACAGTTTATTTATTGTTTATTTTATTTATGTTTTTTTTCATAACTCATTTTAATCTCTTATTTATTATTAATAATACAAACATTATTATAGGTTTTAATTTTGCATAATTGGATTTATACACTTAAATGAATTGTTATGCAAAAATGAAAACTATAAATATATTTACTAAACTTAATATATTTACTTTTTAAATTCATTTGATATTCAATTATAAAAAATATAGGTAGGTAATTGTATGCCAAACAGGAAACTAATTAATTAGTACGAATATTATTCAATATTTTGAGATATCTTTTTTTGTGCTCTTCAATTCTATTTTCACAAGAGCCAATTTGGTACTAAACATATGTTATTGTTTTGGGATATCTCCAGAGCTTTCGTACCGCAGTCTCATGATGCCAAATCAGTGCAAAACTGTGTGAACATATTGTGCTCTCTTATGAAAGGAAGAAGCCTTTAGTGCTAACAATCTTTGATCTAAACTGTCGGACAAAATAAAGTGCGTTTTTTTACTATATTTTTTAAATTTTTACAATTTTCCATTTTTTATTAAAAAAAAGTAAGGAATATGGTCTAGAAATGCTCACTTTTCATATTCTACTCATTTAAGTAATTATATAGAAACGGAATAGATGGAATGGTCTTTAAACCACAAAAATTCAGAATATGTGGGGCTGAGAAACTATTTTGTTATTAAAAAATAACAATTAAGATTTAAAATAAGAAGAAATTGCGGTGACATTAACCCTAAGACTATGAAGTAAAATCATAACAATATCGTATTTCTCACCAAAAGAGAATCACTTTTATCATCCAAAAAGATAAAGGAAGATGTATTTAAAATTATTTTCTCCTTTACTGTGGAGAGATAAAAGTAAAAGACATCAAATGCAAAAACCATTAAAGTGCCAGAGTCATTCCAAAAAAACGTTTCTTTGGAAGAATGCAGAGAAAAAATTTCCACCTTATAGTATACAGTTCGACTCAGAATCACTTTCTGAGTACAAAGCAAAATATGATCTAAAAACGACAAAATATGCACTTAAAAAGAATATAAAAACATTAAATATTATATAAAAGAACAATTTTTATTAAAAAAAAGTGAACTTAAGTTTTATTAAAAACATATGGTTTCATTATGTCCTTCATGCACATTAAATCTGTAACAATCACATAAGTGTTAATTTAATTAATATTATCCTAGTAAATTCGTATTAATCCTTTTGATTATATTTTTCAATTGTCCTTGTAAGTATGTAATTAAATGTTTCATTTCCAAAATGAAAGCCATAACAACATCAATTAATAAGTTAGTTCTCTTTTAACAAAAACATTTTCTTTCTCAATATTTGTTAATGAGAATGATGCTTGCGATGTAATGTTTCTAGAGAACAATATATAAATAAATGATTTTATTCCTACAGCAACTACAACAACATCATATCACTTAAATAAAATAATAGTGAAATGAAAACTCAGCAGATATTTTTGTTGTTATATTTCTATAGATACTAATAAACACACACATTAATACCCATTTCAATATATACATACTTATGTATGTAAATAAAATTAAATATTCTCTCGACTTATAAGTATATGCTAAGTATATATGAGTATTTTATTGTTTTGATTGTGCATGTGTATGTATGCTTTGTTTTCTTTTGCTGTAAATAATTTATATGAATATGTGTGAGTATTATATTTAATATCCGGTTTGTCGTCAACAGTCTTATTATAGAAAAGTGTTAATTTCAAAACGTTTGCATATGTGTAAGTCTAAATATATATAAGTGTGTGTGTGTGTGATAACAGTTAATTATTTGTTAAGTTGTATATTCAAAGTTCTTACTTATAATAACATATTCAGCAACATTAACATCAACACATACTCATATCATTATAGTATGTAACAATTTAATGAATCGCAAAATTCTCTTACAATATCGTTTGGTTTTACAACAATTTCAAAAATTTTGCATTGTAACAGTTTTCCGTTATTTGTGTTTTTACACGATGCATTATTTAAATATTTATATGATATAAAAAGGCGCACCAACTTTACCACTTAAGTCAATATGTTTAATTGTGTGTGTTGGCTGTTTAAACCACATGTGTCTTTGGGGTATAATTATTTTGTATAAACAATTTAATTTTAACTTGCGGCCAAAATATCATCATCATCATATACAAAATTTTATTGTTAATTCAATACACAATTTAAATTATTATTATTATTATTTTTTTATTATATTTCTATTAAATAGTTAAAAAATAAAAATACTATTTATTTTTTTGTTTCTTTTAACTTTATATAAAGTCACAATGTTCTTTTGAAATTCCATCACAAGCACGTATTTTCAAAGCATAAAGTGACTCTCTTTATATATTTTTTTAAATGCGTTATAACTTTGTATCTAGTTCTTTTAAACATTCTTAAGAATTTTATAATTTCTCCCCACTTTCACTAAACTGTTTAGTTATTTTTTTTTATTTCTGTAAATTTATAGTATATTTCTCTTATACTCATTTTCTATAATTTTTCGTTTTTACATTTGTTAAAGAAAAATTCCCAACCGAAACTTTTATTTTTTCCTCACAAGAGAAAACAGAGCGTAAAACTTTTAACTTAAAAAAACGCAGCAAGTCTTTACAAGATAAAAAGGCGAGGTATTGAAAAAGAGAAAAATAAATAAATGCAAAATAAAATTCTTGTCTACAGTTTTCAAAAGATATAAAGTATAGTAGTAAAGAAATATAAAATATACACATTGGCCAAGTAACCAAAAGGAGGAGTATATTGCCTCTAGCTAAAATTGTGGTACGATTTGTTTTTATTTTAAAAGACAGTAAAACATATAAATTTCACCTTGACCCTTAACAACTGAATACAAAGTGGTTCATATTTTTAAATATTTGTTTTAATATTTATTTCACATTTAAATGTGTGAGTTTACATTATATTTCATATATGTATGCGGGCGGGTATTTTCACACATAGACAAATAACTTAAGAGGATGACCAAACAGCATTAACTATGTTTTAAAATAAAATAATAAAAATCATAAAGAAGTATTTGTGTGAATATTAAGTATATATAAGTGTGTGTCAAGCTGCATTTCAAATATAAATACATGTGTTTTAGAGTGTCCTTTAGAAAATAATTTCGAACAATGATTATGGAAAGAATATTAAGAAGATTATAAAATTGATCATCGATTTCTACCCGCGTTCTGTTCTTCAAAAACCGTCATGCGAAAAAAATTAAATATTTTTTATTGCAATAATGGATAAAAATTTCAAAAACATTATTTTTTAATTAATGTTCTTTGAGGTGCGTTCCTACATCGATATCATAAAAAGGAACACTGATATGTGTACGTATAAATAGGTGTGAAATTTTAAATCTATATACCTAACAAACCGAATTTATGATTCAAAATTTAAGAATGTTTTGAAGTAAACTTTTTTCTGTAAACGTTTCGGAATAATTTGATAATGATTTCATAAAAAACAGGGATTTTTTCTATAATTTTGATGAAGATTTGAGTTAATCTTTGCACCTCTCACTAAAATGATTACACTCAGGTCTCGTTTTATGCGATAGATGCGTTTCAACAAAGTTTTTTTAGTTTTATTATTTATAAAGTATATTATATATAGATATTTACTGGAAATATCTTCTGGAAATAGCCATAATTTGACCCCACCCATAATTAAATGCATACATCCCTAAGAGAACCTAATATACTTTTTCAAAATTTTGAAACTTATTTTATATGTGGACAATAATAAAATATATAAATAATATCTGCTGAATATTATTACGGCTTTTAATGGGTTAAAATTTGTTTTGATAATTTTTTAAGAAAAAGATATTATTTGTTTTTTTAAAATATATTATCCATTTTTTGATAAAGTTATTATTTAATTTTTTTATTCACATTTTAGATTTTCTTTTTTACGATTCTACATTTAAATATGTTTTGCTTTTTAGAATACATCTTTAAATAATATCTATTATTTAAAGACAATTTTCAAAACATGTATAGAAAAATTTTTAATTCTTTATTAAAAAAAAGTCCAAAAAATTATGGACCCTGGATTTAATTATTATTTTTAGATTTTTTATTACTATTACTATTATTATTATTGTTATTATTACTATTTGAGTATTATTTTTGGCTTGAAATGTATTTCGGTGTTTTTGTTCAATTTTTCAATTAAAAAAATAACAATTATTAACAAATATATTTGTAACTAAATTAAGAAGTGGATTATGTCAAATCTTCCGACATAAAAATTTCCTTAATCTCATGATTGATAAATACTTATACAATACTTATAGTAACGAGAAACAATTATTATACCTAAAAATATATAAATAAAAGCCAATTCATTTTGTGCTCATAGAATTTGAACAACAATAATATGGTTCTAATTTAAACATATTGCTTAACATGTTGTGCCAATAATTTAATTTTAAGAACAAATGCATAATTTGTACAACAAAATATATTGAACAATAACTATGTTTGTGATGACAATATATCGTTGCAATGAAATTAATATTGTTGGGGCAACCATATTGCGAAATGTTTTTTCTCTTCATATAAATAATACAAGTTTGATTTTATATTGTTAAAAAATTGCTCAATATATTAAATTTATAAAAAATTCGGATAATTATTTGTATTGTTAGGAAATGTTTAATAAAGTTTTTACTCATTTCAAATTTTCTGTATAAATTTATAGAATTTTCTTCGAAATGCTTGATAAAACTAAATTATCTTATTTATTAATTTATAATAAGAATATGTTTTGTAAGTTTATTATTTCGTTTGAGACATATCGAAATATTTATCTAAGAACCCATGAAGAATATATATGATATGTTCGTCCCACTGTCTGTCTGTTATAAATACGATAGAGCGCGGTATGAATATCCTAGAGGAACAAAATTTGTCTTAAATATTTTAAAATGCAAAATGGGTTCATATACAAAATTTTATGATTCAAAAACCAACAAAAAAAGAACTGTTGAAAATGATTAAAAAGGGATCGATGATTTTTTTAATTGACATAACTTTAATATAAATTTATAAATTTGACAAAAACTTAATATTCATATAATATATTGATAAGGGGTGTTAAAGATTCGACCAAGTTGTAAATAACACTCTTATTTGTTATAATTAAATTATTTTAATAGTTTTTAACAAAATTTTGTTTTTGTTTACTATTAATTGTTTTCTTAAAGTCAATTTATTTGAGTTTATTAATAAAAATAATTTAAAATACATGTAGACGTCTTTATAGGAAATTTTCGTAAATAATTAATAGCATTGAAAAAAGATATTTTTTATTAAATGATTATTTTTAAATTGACCCTGAAATAATAAAATTTTTAAGATTGTTCTAATTGCATTGTGTGAAGAGGAATGTTGCCCACAATTATGTACATTCCACTTTTTCAATTTATAACGCAGCAAATAAACTATTTTATATGTATGAATGAGAAAAGAAAATGTGTAAAAAAAATTGTATATTATAGCACATTGTTCATAATAATTAAATATTTATATAAAAAAAAATCTAATAAAATATTAAGCATATAAAAGTAAAACAATTTTAATATAAACAATGGAAAATATGTTTTTATAGTAGGGGTATTCATAAAAAAAATCGATGACATGTAAGTTTGGATTTTATTTCTTAAATTTTTTGCTAAGGGCATTAAAAACATTTTTATTTAAAAATTATAAACAAACATAAAATTATATTTTCTAAATATATATATATTTTTTTTTGAATTTAAATAAACTACATCATTAAGAAAGCAATGGATCTCAACTGTTACTTGAATTTTTTTTCTCAAAGTGTGCATGTTCTACTGTACTTTATATATATATTTTTTTTTACAATCACTTTATCTTTTTACATACAGTCTCTACTAAAATTAATAAAATTCAAGAAATATCTTTAATATTTGTTCTATTTTTTTTTTTTTCAAAAGACTTTATGTTAGTTAAGCTTAAAAAGTTGCTACACATACATTCCTTTTATGGGATATGCGACAAATTCTTTTGCAAAAATAATTGCATTTTACCTTTAAGCATAAATGGAAACGGAATTTTTATTTAAGTTAGAGGATACAATAAAATATAAAAATATTATATACAATAGTATAAGGAAATATGTATTTAAATTATAAAAAGAATTTTCCTTTTCACTATTTCATGCATTTGAAGGATAATCCTTAATATAATTTAGTTCATATGTGCTTTATCATTACTTTCGGGATACGGTTGACTGGTTTTGAATCAATGACAGCAATAAAACTACACCAACTAAAATATAAAATTGTTTAACCATAAAGTATTAAAGCAATGTGCAAAGGATAAATCATAGAAAAATATAATAAAATCGAAGAGAAATGTAGAAACTATAAAAGTTTAGATATGGGCTGAATCAAATGCATTCTAAAAGTGATGTGAAATTGCTTGTAGCAGAATTTTTTATTTTTTTATCTTTTTTTTTACAATATGTCACTTTTTTTAAAATAAATTAGAAATATGTATTAAATAGTTATAAGCAGGGAAACCAAAATATGCAATTGGATGTTTTTTCCTGGACGTTGAATGAAGCCATTCATAACAAATAAATCATTTTGGCACAGATTTATTAGTGCATATTTCTGCATATTTTACTCTTAACAGCATATTTTTGCATTTGGAATTTTGTAGGGGATAATTTGTTAGTTTTGGGTCATATTTAACCATTTTAGAGCATTTTTTATAAAAAATGAGAAAAAAGAAATAAAATTAAATTTTAAATTTAATCGAGATAATATCGTAAAAGAGAAACATTTTTGTGATTGTTTACATGTATGATAAATGTCAGTTATGATAAAATTGCTTTCGCTATAAATCTGAAATGACACCTGAAACGTCGATGAAATTTTGACAGATACTATAAATCATTGGTAGGCAATCATAGCACTCAGGCACAAAGAGTAATCGCTCTTTTCACATAAACGTCAACAAAAACGTAAAATTTCGTTATAAATTGATAAATCGCAACACAAAGATCTCAAGAAAATAAAATTGTATACAGATCGACCAATAGATTTGTATATCCTCTCTTTGTGCCTAACAATGCTCTAAATTATATATCTTATCACTACACCAATTTCAAAAATATTGTCGGTTACAATCCTTGTTTTAAGTGCATATTTTCTCATTTTAGAGCATATTTTTCGCTTTTTACAACTTTACTGGTTTCCCTGTTTATAACTAACTTTTATGCTGCGCTTTAGCTCAATTTTATCACTACGTTTCCATTCATTTATATTTTATGGAATTTAAATTAAATATTTCTGTATGTATGTATTTGACAGACAATATAAAATACTTTGGTCACAAAGATAACGAACAAAAAAAGCAATTAATAATAAAAAAGGATACAAGAACTTGAATTTAATTACAAAGATCGGAATATTTATATCTATAAAGAAATCAAGATGCTAATGCTATACAAAATGAAATTTACACAAAAATGTGTCTCTTAATTCTTTAATTTAAATTAATATACACAACTAAATACTTCTTAAATATCTCTATATTATTCTCCTTAATAATTAATTTAAATTTCTATGAATTTTACAGAAAGATTTTATTAACATAATTATAATAGAGCACCGTGGGATTAGCTATAGTAACAATGGTTCATAAAAATGTCTTAAACAAATTTAAAATTTTATTGAATGATTAATTAAATATAAATCTAATAGGAACTATTTGTGAAAATATTGAAAAATTTTTAATTATATCTTAAGTATCTTAATTAATCGCTAAATTTAGTATATATTTGATATATTTTAACAAAATGCAGTCATGTCTTAAGGAGTATTATGTTTATATTAGATGATGAACTTTCAAAGATTTTATTTTGGTCATAAATTTCAAAGTCATTAGAACTGTTGTTATAATATTTTGTGGAATGCTGGTTTGTTGATCCTTTTGCCTCCACGAATTTTACTTGAGAATATCTACGAATGTAAGCAGTAAATAACTAAACAAAATCTCTTCGCCAGACGGACTTAATGATACCAAAAAGTATGCTTCATATAAAATTGCTAAAATATGTTCATGTGATTCACTATTATAACCGTAATAGATTCTTTTGATTAAAATCCATTTATTCTAAAAACTAATTTAATTAAAAATGTTCAGTGTCCTTTTTAAATAAATTCATAGCAAGACTTCTTAAGGGATTCGTGTTATTATTTTTACAAATATGTAAAAAGTATAAACAAATTTTTAAAAATTAGTTCTCTACCAGCAATTCA
>MINK01187975.1:0-20703 GCA_001735545.1 Phormia regina
TTTTTTTTTTATAGAAAATCAGTATCTTTTGCAAGAAAAATTTTCTATAGAAAATTCATCTCTCATTAAAAAAATTTTCTATAGAAAATTCGTCTCTCATTAGAGAAGTTTTGTACAAAAATTTTCTCATTAGAGAAATTTGCTATAGAAAATTAGACTTTATTACATTTTCTCTTTATAAGAAACTTTCGATAAATTTTCTCTTTATAGGAAATTTTCGATAAATTTTTTCGATAAACTTTTCTCTTTTGTTGGAAATTTTTTATAGAAAATTAGTCTCTATAGAAAATTCGTCTCTCATAAAGAAAATTTTTTTATAGAAAATTCGTCTCTCATTAATAGAAATGTTCTATAAAAATTTGCCTCTTTTAAAGATAAATTTTCTCATTAGAGAAATTTTCTTTAGAAAATTAGAATTTTTTTAAAATTTTCTCTTTATAGGAAATTTTTAATTAATTTTTTATAGCAAATTTTCGATTAATTTTCTTTTTATAGGAAATTTTCGATAAATTTTCTCTTTATAGGAAATTTTCGATCTATTTTCTCTATAGAAAATTTCGATAAATTTTCTCTTTGTAAGAAATGTTCGATAAATTTTCTCTTTGTAGGAAATTTTCGAAAAATTTTCTTTTTATAGGAAATTTTCTCTTTATAGGAAATTTTCGAAAAATTTTCTCTTTATAAGAAATTTTCGATAAATTTTCTCTTTAAAGAAAATTTTCGATTAATTTAAAGGAAATTTTCGATAAATTTTCTCTTTATAGGAAATTTTCGATAAATTTTCTCTTTATAGGAAATTTATCACATAAATTTTGGCTCTTTATAAACGATATTTGTTCGAATAAATTTCTCTTATACAGGTTTTTGGTGTTTGTTCCTCTTTATCGGTATTTTCCTATAAGATTGTTCCATAAATTTTAGTCTATTATAAGAAAATTTTCTCTGATAAACACACTCATACTCCTTTTATAGGAAATTTTTGATAATAAATTTCTTTTATAGTGGAAATTGTTCGATAAGGGATTTTCCCTCTTAAATGGAGATTGCTTTGATTAAAATTTTCTCTTAATAGGAATTTTCGGATAAATTTTTTCTCTTTATAGGAAATTTTTCCGGAATAATTTTCGTCATTTATAGGAAAATGTTTCGAATTAAATTTTCTCTTATAGGAAATTTTCCGATAATTTTCTCTTTTAGATAGGAATTTTGATAATTGTTCTCTTTAATAGGAAATTTTTTTGAATAAATTTTCTCTTTATGGAATTTTTGATAAATTTTCTGCTTTATAGGACTTTGTTTTGATAAATTTTTTCGTCTTTTACTCAGCTGGAAATTTTTATTGATTTTAAGTTTTCTCTTTATAGGAAATTTTTGATAAATTTTTCTATTATAGGTTAGAATTTTGAGTAATTTTCTCTTTATAGGAAATTTTGATTAAATTTTCTCTTTATATGTGGAAAATTTTGTGGATAAATTGGATTCTCTTTATAGGGAAAATGTTTTGATAAATTAGTTCTCTTTATGTAGGAAAATTGGTTGTGATAAATTTTCTCTCGATAAATTTTCTCTTTATAGGAAATTTTCGATAAATTTTCTCTTTATAGGAAATTTTCTCGTTATATGGAATTTTCGATAAATTTTTATGAATTTAGAGAATTTTGGATAAATTTTCTCTTTATAAGAAATTTTCGATAAATTTTCACTTTTTAAAAAATTGTCGCTTTATAATTGAAAATTTCCATAAATTTTGGTCTTTAATAGGAAAATCACTAAAAGTTCTCTTTATAGAAAAATGTTTCCTTTATAGAACATTTGTAATAAAATTTCTCATTTTTCGATAAAATTTTTCTTTTATGGGAAAAACTCAATAAAATGTTTCTATAAATTTTTAATAAAATTATTCTTTTATGGAAAGTTTTTTCATTAAAGTTTTTCTTTTAGGGGAAATTTTCTATTTTTTTATGGAAAGGGCTATACAATTTTAACTTTTCAGATTGCCCTCCTACCATTGTGCCATGAAAAAAATCTCTTTAGTGTAATTAACCTTATAAACATGTATGTACGATAATTCTCTAATTTACTAGTTAAGCTTAAATGTGAATTATAACAAAATCACACACATAAACGACTGTCTCATCATTATCAAACGCAGACACACATACATCCATACATACATATATTCATAGCAATTACTAAAGTCACATATATATAAACCAATGCTATCATATAAAGTCAATGATAATCAAACCATTTCATTCATTCATTTATGTAATTTTATATTCATGTACAAAATTTCTTAAAAAGATCAAAACTATTTTATGTTGCCTCCGCTAAACCATCTGTTGATCAACAAGTGGATTTTACGTGTTTTTAAACAATTATTTAACAAAAATTTAACAAATCTTCTACAACATAATTTATTTGAAAATTCCCACACACTCACATATTACATATAATAAAAATCTCCTACTAACATTTTTTTAGCATTTTAAATGAAATTCAGCTGAATTTAGAAAAAAATTAAGAAAACACATATTTCTTCAACAGCAGCCCTGAAAATGTCACGTATTTAAATTACTCGGTTACTATTTTTAACGCTTAAATTTTCAGTTGCTATTATCTTGCTAATAGAATTGTGTTTTTCAAGTTACTAAAGTAAATTTTCCCGCACGTGATTTTCCTATTATTTTGTGTTTTTCACAAGTCATTTTATTTGTTTTTCCAACTACTCATCTATTTATTTACATGTCCTCTCTACTCTCACCTATACTTTTAGAATAAGGTGAATAACAGCTATTAGAGCTCTTTGTGAAAAACATGTGTGACAGTTGTTTTTTTTTTTTTTTTCTTTTCTTCTATTTTATTTCACTTTTAATCTCATTCACCTTAAAAATGTCATATTATATATACACACATTTAAACATATTTATATATATTTATATATACTGTGTGTGGTGCCCTTTTATTACTTGTTCTCTTTAAATGAACTCTCTAAATGTTTTATATTTTATTTTACTCATTAAAAACAAAAAGAATAAGTGATAAATTTTACCAGTGATGCCACTAAGGTGTAAAGAAAATTATGAATAACAGGTGGGCAGTTTTTAAGAAAATGTTTTCATTAATTAAAATTTACAACAAAATGTAACGTAAATTTTCTTTAAAAAAAATTTTCTCTTTGGGAAATATTTTTATTATTTATTATCTTTATAATAAATTCCCTATAAAATTTCTTTTTATAGAAAATATTTAATAAATTATCGATTTATAGAAAATCTGCAAAAATTTTTATAGAAAAAAATTTGCTAAAATTGGAGAGAAGTTCTTTTTTTTTATAGAAAAATTTGCTCTTTATAATAAATTCGCCATAAAATTTCTTTTTGTAGAAAATATTTAATAAAATATGGATTTAAAGAAAATCTGCAATATTTTTTACAGAAAAAAAATTTGCTAAAATTGGAGAGAAGATCTTTTTTTATAGAATATTGGCGAACATTTTTCTCTTTAAATGAAATAAGCTAAGCTATACATTTTTTCTTTATAAATTTTTTACAAATTTTCTATTTGAAGAAATTTTGCAATAAAATTTTCTTTTATAAAAAATATGCAATACATTTTCTCTTTAAAGAAAATTTGCAATAAAATTTTATTTTATAGAAAATTTTTTATAACTTTCTTTTTATAAAAAATTTGCGATAAATTTCCTTTTTCTTAAAAAAATGCAATAAATTTTCTCTTTATAATAAATTTGCGATGAATTTTCTCTTTATAGAAAATATGCCGAAAAATTTTTTCTTTATAGAATATAGAGTAATTTTCTTTAACAAAATTTTCTTATTGAAAAAAATATATAGAATTGCTTTTTTAAAAAATTTCTATAGGTTTTTAAAGAAATTTGTCTATATTTTTAAGAAATTATTAACAAAGAATATTTTCTAGAAAATTCTACAAATAATTTATTTTATTTGAAAATTCTAATATTGTTTGTCTATATAGAAAAATTTCAAAAATATATTTGATCTATTTTCCTATAAAAATTTCTTTTAATAGAAAATTTTTAATACATTTTTTTAATATAATATAGAATAATAATTATTAATAATAATATTATTATAACTGTAATAATAATAATAATAATAAAATAATAATAATAATAATAATAATAATAATAATAATAATAAATAATTTTCTCCTGAAAAATAGTCATTTTATAAGATAAAAAATTTAGCTGTTACTTTATCATTTTCTAAATATCATAAAAAAATATGCTTATCAATTCCATATATAATTTAATAATAACTCATTTTTCATAGATATTTACCATTATTTTTGGGAAATTTCTATGAGATTTCACTTCACTAATATGGGTATAATAAGCATTATTTGCTAGTGTAATTATTATTATTGCTTACAATTACAACTTCATCACAATAAAAATTTCTTACTTACTTTCTTACTCCCTCTTTTTATACTCACTTTCCACCCTCTCTCCATACTTTCATTGTTATTTTTTTTTTTCAACTAAGTTACCACCAACAAATAAAACCAAAAAAAAAAAAAAAGAAAAAAAAAGAAAAGAACTAAATGGCAAAGTATTAGAAGTGAAAAACTACAAGAGGAAACCAAAAAATAAACAACAAAAATAATGTATGTTTTATCGAGCTTAAGATTTATGTTTAAGTTTAAAAAAAACTAAATGGAAACACATCTTCTCAAATAACAACAAAAAAAAAAAAAAAAACAAAGGGTTGATTTACCAAAAATTAGAAAAAGAGTACTTTTTTTAAATACTTAAAATCTTGTAAAATTATTATTTACTCATAAATTTACTTTTATTACTTAAAGCATAAAATATAATTTTTAATGTGTTTTTTTTGTATAATAATACTCAAAATTAAAAATTCCATAAGTGTTCTTTTAATAACAAGTGTCAGTTGCTGTTGTTGTTAATGTTTAGAAGAAAATAAAATATAAAAAAAACTGTCAGATTGACAATTATTCTAGACAAAGCAAGAAACAAAAAATGCCGATAAATTAAAAATTTATAAGAAGGAAATCATTTAAATATTTAACAAATTAATTATATAAAATCTACATTATGATATAATAAAAATTTATAATGATAAGAATTTATTACTATTTTTTTTTTTAACAAGTGAATTCTAAAAATTTAATTTATGTTCCTTTAAGCCCTGACAAATTATAAGTGTAATTCGAAATTTAAGTGTCAAATATGTCTATCAGCTGTCAAATAATCTCAGTTTAATTGAAATTTATAGTTTAAAACTAAAAACAAATATGTACAATTTTAATTATTAATGAATTTTTTTAAATTAAACAAAATATAATCAATACCTAAAAAAGTGATTTTAATTGTTTAAAGAATAATAACAAAATTCTATTAAAATTGATATGAAGTAAAGAGTTCTAAAGTGTTTCTTAATATAAATTTAAAGTCTCTAATAAATAAAAAAAATATATATATTTAAATATTTACATGCATATTAAAATTATAATTTATTTTTAAATTTATTCCCTAAATATAGTGTGCGAAAGCAATCTCTCTCATATTAAGGAGCTGTCAAGTGTTATTATTTCAATTTAATTGAAATTTTTAGTTTAAATAACTACTTTATCTAAATTTGTAATTTAATTTTAATTGCTTATGAATTATAACAAAATTCTATTAAACTTGTTCAACAATAATAAATCTTCAAAGAGTTCAAAAGTGTTCTTTGATACTTCCCGCGCTGACAAATTCTTTAAAAAATCTCTATAAAAGATAAATAATAAAATATAAAAATTTAAAACAATTTAAAATTTAATATTTGAATAAGTTGTATGCCATTTATACCAAAGTAAAAACTAATTGGTTTTTGAAAAACCGAAACTCGAAAACAAGATTGTTTTACATACCTCTTTTTTCTTGTTATGGTTCTTAAAATTACTTTTTAAACTATAATTATGAAAACTTCTATTTTTTATATTGTTTTTAATAATGTTTTCAAATTAGTTTGTTTAAAAAAATAAAAAACAATTAAATGTGATTTTATTTATTTGACATTATCTTTTTAACTTACATATACGAAAGCTTAATGATCTAAAACCTATAAACAGGATGTATCATAAACAATAATTTAGTAGTATACTTTTAGTTTTTGCCAAAAACTACATGATATGATAATGGTATTTGATTTGTATGGAAAAACCAAAGAAATTTATGTAGTTTTTCATTAAAAAACGAAATGAAGCCAAAAACTACTAGTTTTTGTTTGATGTACATAAATGACATATTAAACTCTATCAGTTTTTGAGCAGACAAATTGTGTATATTTACATATATATTTTTTAACTTTAATATTTAATAAGAATATATTTTAATCTCGGTTCCAATGAAAAAAGAAAAAATGCTTTGTATAAAAAGAAAATCACAATTTAATGCCTAATTGTTCTTTAAGTTTGTCGAAATCTTTTTAGTGTTTAATTGGGTATGTAAAATTATACTTAAAAGTTTAGAAAGTTAATTGGATTTAAAATAAATAAGACAGAAAATTTACTTAATTTACCCCCATAATATTAAAGAAGAAAGCAGAAAAATTTTCATAAGCTTTTCTTAAAATTCTATAAACATTTGAAAGTAATTTTAGTTACACTTTTTAATCTTTTCCCTATTAACGAAAGCTGACATCACATATGCATAATAATTTTGAGCACATCTGAATGTTTTATATATAAATCTATGTATCTCCCCTCTTTAAGAGAAATTTCAAAATCAGGCTTCCTTAGGATAGTTTTAAAATTTTCTACCTCATCTCAGTAAATTATATTTAAATCCTTCCTTTGATAGAAATTTAAAAATTTTATTCCGTTAGAATTTTAAGGATGAATAGTTTTATAATTATACCAAATTTTATTCGGTCATGCTGAGGGGTTCAATAAGATCTGGAATCAGTTCCCTGACAGACTTGAGAGTAATATGCAATTTACACCCAACAAAAATGTTTGGCCTCATTTGGTTTTTGATTGAAAAACTATATGAATTTCTTTAGTTTTTCCATATAAATCAAAAACTACTTTCATCTAGTTTTTATTGAAAACTAATCTCCAGTTTTCATAAGACAAACAACAGGGCATAAATAAAAACTACAAAAATAATTATTTATGTTACAGCCTGTTTAGTTAGTTTCAGAACACTCAGCTTTTATAATAACAGTGCTATTCTGGAATTCATGATAGTTGTCAGTCATTAGTTATTATCATTTGTTTTGTAGTAATTGTGAAATATTACGAAAATCATATACAAAAAAATTTTTTCAAAGCCCAGAATAGAAAAATTTTCACTCTTTGTTTTCTTTCTTTTTTGTTTTTTTCACAATTGTTTTACTATCACAATAAATTCGGTTATCACTCTGTCGAGAATAGCCCTGTAAATCAACAAAATAAAATTGTCAAATTTATTCAATTATTTTGTCTGTTTCATAAATTTTGTACAATAATTATTTTTAAAATTATATTAAAAATACTTTAAACATAAAAAGTATTCGAAATTCTGTTTAATAATAAATATCTTGACAAAGATATATGTCAATAAAAACCACATTGGGAGAAAAATAGGTCTGTAAACGACCTGGTTTTTAAAATTTGGTATTTACAAAAACCAATTAGTATTTGTTTGGTGTAAATGTGATGTAAAGAGAAAAATGCTTAAGAAAATATATAAATATTTGATTTCTAATGAAATGGAAATTAACCAAATTATTCTTATTTCTTAATTAATTTGAGATCTAAACACTTTATTTTAATTTTTTTTCGCTTTAAAAATTTTCAGATTTTAACTTCAGTTTTTATATCCCGCTATTTAGAATTTCTTTGGACAAATCGTAAAAAAGAAATAATTTTCTATTTGAACATTTTTTTTTAGTACAAATGTTGCCATCCTTGGGGTTTTTTATATCATTGACCTTTAATTTTATTTACGTTTTTAATAACCTTTTATTCTTTGTATATAAATAACAAAGTTACTATAATTATTCTATTTATATATTTCTATTAATAAATATTCAATAAATTATAATTATCCATCATTAAACAGAACCCTTATTGTTAAATCGACCCTAAACTTGAAACCATTGCATTATTATTGTCATATGGAGACACCAAAGTTGACATTGATTTCGTAATAGTATTAATGAATAAATATTTATATGAACAACTGGCTGCACCTAATGACACGCTATCTCTTATTTATTATAACAAAATTTTTCTCATTCATGAATATTGTTTGAAAATTTATAAATAATATCTACTGGCAAATAATTTTTTTTAATATTCGTTTTTGTATCTTCTTGATTAAACAAGGGCAAATGAATTTTGTTTTGTATAAATACCCTGAACCTGAGGAGTTTTAAAGAATTTAAAAAATTTTAGTTTCTCAAGTTATAAAGTGTTAGTAGTAACATTTAAATTAAACGGAAAATAAAAAATTTTAATTTTAAGTCCATAAGTTAATATATCCTGTAGCCAATACACTTTTAATTATAATTAAATCATTTGTTTGTTTTTTTTTTTTTATAATAAATGTTAATTTATATTTCCTTTGAAATTGTATTTATATTTTAATTTCTTTTATACCATATGCCAATTTATTTCAATTTGATATTATAAACTACAATTAAAAACTTGAACAAAAGAAAAAAAAAAAAAACAATTACAAGCATATTGAATAAATGTAATTGATATTATAATACCTCTATAAAGGTTTTTATTTTATAAATTATAAAAACAAAAACATTTTAAACTATAATAATGTATGTCAATGTAAAGTTAAATGCGAAAAAAATTATAATTTTTATTTTGTTTTTTTTATTTTTATTTTCAGACCAAACAAAAGCTCCAGCAACAAAAAAATAATAAACCAGACATTTGCCACCAAACAAGCAACCTAAAAAATTGTGTAAAATATACTTATTTGTGGTTCTGCATATTTAAGCCATCTAAAGTATTATGAAGTTTTCATATAAACCTATTTGTTTTTGCTATATTGAGTGTAATTGAAAACCCTTTTATATTTAAATTTACACACGACATTGACTTCAATTAATGAGAAGAAGAAAAAAAAACAATATTGAACAAATATCTATAACAGGAGTTATAAACAAGAAGTAGCAGCTAAAGAAGACGAAAGAAAAAAAATTAATAAAACAACAATGGAGTTAATAAACTAAAACACCCCTTTGCTTAAAAACAAAGGGGGTTTGTTTCAACAACCCATAAAAAAAATAAAGTGAATCATCAACACCCCAATTAAAAATTCCAAAAAAACAAAAAAAAATCTTTTTAAGCAAAAAAAAAACCTACCCACAACCCACTATTAAAACTACCACCAACCATACTTTTCACCTTCAAGGTTTATTGTTTTTGGGTTTGTTTTTTATAATAATCCACAGCCACAACAATTACGACAACGTTATAATAAACTGAAAAAAAACAGTTGTTAATTTTTTGAAATTAAAATAATTACGGGAAATTTTTGTGAAACACTTTGTTTTTTTTTTTAATAACAACAACCCATAATGTTTAAATTACAAGCTCTATTTAGTTTGAAAAAACTTAGCTGTGGCATTAACAATAGCAACATTATGGCAACCACAAAAAAATCTTCAACATCACCAACACCAACAACAGCAGCCTCAAAATTAGTAAATGTATCATTATTATTGCTAATTTCTATGGCTTATTTAATATGCCCCATCATAGCATGGATGCCTGATGTTAGACCAGATTTACAATCTAGTAAGTATATATGCCATTATTGTTACTCTTATGAGTATGTACATGGGAATGTTTAAACATCTGTTTAAATTTATTTTCTAATTTCTATTTATTTTTTCTCTTTTAATTTGAATTTCTAATTTAATTATAACACATGCATGCATGTAAACATAACGTGACCAATTAAATAGTTTTTGTTCTTAATATTTTGGCCAATTTTGTCACGAAAATTTATAAGAAATTATTGGCAAAATATAAATGAAGATTATTGTTATATACAGTGTTTGACAATACAATGGAAACTTTTCCTAATTTTTTATAAATAGAACAAAATTAAAAAAAAAAAAATTAAAAAATTGTTCAATTTTTTGGAGTAAATAATTTGTATATAATTTTATTTGCTTAAATAAACACAAATTAAGAACATAAATTATTAAATTCTAATAATACAAAACAAAATTAAAATTATTCATAAATATGGTACTGACAACACAATGGAAACTTAGGTATTATCTTAACAAATATGGTCTGAAGTTTTGAATAAGTCAGTTATCTTTGTTGGTTTATCTTTGTTTTATACTGCTTCACAACGACAATGCATTGAACCAATTTACAAGATTTATATCTCTTTTGACAATATTTGCCCATTCCCTTTATAAACGCAGCCGATTAATCTCCTTCTCATGTACTTTTGAAGTCCATATTTCGCGATCTTACTATTTCCCATCATATTCTCAGGGTTTAAAATCTGGAATTGGCACGCCACTCAAAATACTACTTCATGGATTTAAACCTACTCGGTTATAATCTAGATGTGCTTTTGGGTTATTAATCTTGTTGGAATTCTCCCAAACTAGCGTCATATTTTCCTCAGCGTATGATTTTACATTACTTCATTTAGAATTGTTTCTTATCCTATGCAGTAATAGTATTTTATAATATGATGCCCTTTACCTTGGCCTGAAAATATCCCAGACCCATAATATTTGATGCCACCAAAATTTAACTATCCTTGTGTAGACTTATTTATGCGTCTAATTCACTTTTCCCTTAGTTCTTGCCCCATCGCTGCCTTTTATTAAATTGACTCATCCGAAAAAAAACAGTATTTCCTCTGTCTTGTCCTTGTTCAATTTTATAATATCTCCTGGAAATTGAATTCGAGTCTGAGCGATCCTTTTTAGAAATAAGAGTCTTTATAGACAATTTCCAATTTTAGATTATTGACTACTCCCGAGAGTAATTTTTGGACATTTCTTTAAACTCTCTTCTATCAGATTATCCGTCTTGTTAGTTATAACAGTCTTTCTCCAGATGTTGATTCTTCATCGTCCCTGTCTCAACGAAATGTTTATATTTCAAACTTTCGACTTATTAATTGAATATTTGTCCAGATGATGTTGTTGTTTTAAACCAACACGTAAATCATTTATAATTTAATTTTTAAATCTTCAGAAAATTTGATTAAGCCATTTTCGTTAACTATTTGCATGGATATAATTATATTATTTATAAGTTAAATACAAAGAATTATGACATTATTTCAGAATAAACAGATATTGAATTCAATTGGTCAAACATGAGCCTTTTACATCGATTTTCTTTAAATATTTTTTTCGATTTAACTTCTTATTGCCAGAAGTTGAAAATTTCCATTTTTTAGTCACTACCAAAATACATTCATACTTCTTTATCTTTGATTTCTTTATACAGATTTAATTAAAACACTTAAGTATATACAAAATGTATTACAAAATATTTTTTTTTTCAATGCCTTAGAGATTTTGGCCCATAATATTTGTTTATATTTCGAAAATTTCCATTTATGTCAACACAGTATAATATTATTAATTTTTAAAGAAATTCATAAAGAGTTGAAAAAAAGACCATTGATAATATCATAATTTTAATTTTTAAGGTTCTGTTAGACCTCAAACTCTAAATTATAGTGAACAGTAACCAAAACTTCACATAGTTATTATTAGAATATAATCTCTTGTCCTCTGCAATATACCAAGTAATTAAATAGTATAGTAGCCAATCCAAGCAAAATACTACTTATATATTTAAACTATAATCTTAGCTTAAATAATTTTACAATCCATTTCATTATTATATTTTTAATCGTTCACATTNNNATCGGTCACATTATGTTTTTTTTATCAAAATTTACTATTTAACAGAATACTTCCTAGTATTTTTTTATTAATATATGTATGTATGTATGCTAAATATCATTAATTTTATTTCCCTTTCATTTATTTACAGAACAAGATAAAATTTTAGCCAAATTCTTTGGCAATACCACAGACTATTTCAAAGTATTGGATCATGATGATACAACGATTTTAGTTGGCGCTAGGTACGTGTTAATTTTATTTTTATTTTATTTCTTTTTCTTAAGTTTACTTAATATATTATATTACTGTTTAGTAATTAAAGTATTGAAAACTTAAATTACATCATATTATTTTTTAATTAATTTAATATTACGATTTCATATTTAATAACTTAAGCATAATCGATAGCGTTTGCTGATTATTTTATTTAATAAATAATTCAAAGAAATTCGGTTTACCTAGAGATAGACTTTTAATTACAAAATTTTATAAGAAATTTTAAGGAATTTGTGCTGGAAAAGCAAATTTTTTAAATATTAATTAAAAAATATTGTTTAAATTTTTATTCTTAATAAAAATTGTTTTTCCAAGATGTAACTGATTAAAAATAAAAAATATAAATCAAATAAATTTAGTTTTGGTACAATAAATTTTAATAAAACCTTAAAAATGTTTAACATATTGTTGTTTATTAACTTTATCTTATTTTAAAGTTATAATAATACTATTACCCAATTCATTATTTGTTTAAATAAGTTGCTGATTTCATATATTTATCTTTAATATCTTTATTTAATCAAGAATACTTCCCTTTTTCTTAAACGTCTTTATACATTTTCTTTAATATTAAATTACATCTTTTTATTTTATATATATATCTGTATGTGTGCATGTATGTATATTTACTTAACTCTTAATCTTATCACTTTTTTTTAACTTTATCTTACAGAAATGTTATCTATAATATTAGTCTTAATGGTTTACATGAAATTAGCCGCATTGAATGGTACTCATCTGATGCTGATCGTGAATTGTGTGCCCTAAAGGGTAAACGTGAATCAGATTGTCATAATTATATTAGAGTATTTGCCCGTCTTAATGATGGCCAAATACTATTGTGTGGCACAAATTCTTATAAACCCAGATGTCGCCATTATGCTCCAATTGTTGATGAAAATCAAACAAGTTCAGCTGCACCCAAATATGAAATTGTACGTGATGTTGAAGCTCAGGGTTTATGTCCCTATAGTCCTATGCACAATAGTACTTATGCCTATGCTGATGGTCAGTTATATAGTGCTACGGTGGCGGATTTTTCGGGTGGTGATCCTTTGATTTATAGGGAAAATTTACGTACTGAACAATATGATTTGAAACAATTAAATCAACCAGATTTTGTAGGTGCTATAGAACGTAATGGTTTTGTTATGTTCTTTTTCCGTGAGGTAGCCATGGAGTTTATGAATTTTGGCAAGGTAAAAAGGAAATAATTTTTTTGGAAATAATTAAAGGAAATATTTATGGTTGCTTTTGTTATCTTCAATATAGACTGTTTATTCACGTGTGGGCAGAGTTTGTAAAAATGATAGAGGTGGCCCTTATACGTTAAGTAAAAGTTGGACCTCATTTTTAAAGGCTAGATTAAATTGCTCGGTGCCTGGAGATTTTCCATTTTATTTTGATGAAATACGTAAGATTTAAACTCTTGATTATAAAAAAAAATGATTTCTCTTTTACATAATTTAATCTTTTTTTCTCTTTTAAACAGAGGCCATTTCGCCAGTTGTTGAAAGCGGCAAAAATCCTTTAGTTTATGCTGTGTTTACCACCTCTGTTAATGCTATACCCGGCTCTGCCGTTTGTGCTTTTAATGTTGATGATATTATGGAAGCTTTCCAAGGTCGCTTTAAATCCCAAAAAGATAGTCAATCCCAATGGTTGCCCGTACAAGAAGAACATGTACCCGATCCCAGACCTGGCCAGTGTGTAGAAGACTCTCGTACTTTATCCTCTATTGCTGTCAACTTTGTTAAAAACCATCCTTTAATGGAAATGTCAGTACCGGCTGTGTACTCTCGTCCCCTGTTGACTAAAGTCAATTTACATCATCGTCTTACCACTATAGCCATAGATCCTCAAGTTCATGCTTTAAATGGTGATTTTCATGATGTCATTTATACCGGTACTGATGATGGCAAAATTACCAAATTCTTCAATATACCCACTGCCTCAAATGGTGGTACTTCAGCCAGTATTGATAATTTAAAAACTGTATTAATCTCAGAACTACAAGTATTACCGGTGGGTACACCCGTACGTGAATTGGTGGTATCCTCAAAAACCAATACCCTGTTGGTAGTAAGCGATGGCAGTCTAGTAACAGTACCCCTACACCATTGTGCTCATATTGTGGATTGTGCCAGTTGTTTGGGTCTACAAGATCCTAATTGTGCTTGGGATCAACAGACTCATGAATGTAAAAGTCTTTCCACGGCTAATCATAAGTTTGGAACTAAAACATTCCTGCAATCGTTGAATACTAGTAAAAAAGCCGCCAAAAATTTATGTCCCAATAACAATCGTGGCACCGTTATAGGTGAGGGTCCTGTTATAAATTTGGGTGCTGTTACAGATAATAATTTGGATTCACAAGTTAATACCCAAGTACATGCCGAAGAAGATTTAGTTAAGAAACATGTTTATGCAAATGCTGGTTCTATTGGAGGAATTTCAAATCCCATTGTACCCGATATTAGTGCACCTGAATTAGATTTACCTACGGCAATGGGTGGTGATTTTCTATTGAATACATTTAATGATGAAAATAAGATTACATTACATTCAGTAGATCCTCATGATTTGATGAATTCAGTTAATGGTGAGTAGATTTCTTTATTAAATAATTGAGACAGTTTTGTCCAAGTTTTCGTTTTTTTTTTAATTATTTATTTTTTAATTGTTTTTTGTTTTCTTAGATCCTTTACAAGCTACACCTTTGGGTGAAGAACAAAAACTCCAATTGGCTGGCAAAAGTTTTTATTGGGGTTTTGGTGCTTTGGCCTTGGCTTTAGTATTCATAATTGGCATGGTTGTTGGTCTTAATGTATCTAAACGTAATTGCAAGCCTCCCTCTTTGCATAGTTCACACCGCAATCAATTTAATTCAAATCCGTAAGTATTTAAAGATAATATTTTGTAATCACTGAATAACGGCAATGTTTTCCTATGAAAAAAGAATATTTTCTTATAAAAAGCAATCTCAGTGAATATTTTCCTATAGAAAATAACCTTTGAAAACATTTTCCTAAAGAGAATAATATTTGAGCATTTTTTTTCTTATTAATTTATTTCTTACTTTGTTTTCTTTTTGTTTTACTCCTATTCCAGAACCTTTGGCCTTAAACATGGTAAAGATATAAATCTACTTATGAATACCAATCATTACTGTCATCCCGGTAAGCCCAGCTTAGATTTAGAAAAAGATCGTAGTCATGAGTGCAAGAACTCTACCGAGAATCTCGAAAAAGAATTACCTTGTAAAACGTCGACATTAACAAAAGTTAAACGCACATACATATGATTAAATCATGCATGCTGGCATCTTAAGAAAATATACTCTGGATTTTAATAAACAACAACAAAAAATCACAGAGTTTAAAATATTAAATCATATACAAACTTTTTTTAGTAAAATTTTTAATATAAACAAAAGTTTTTTTTGTTTTGTTTAGTTTAAAGTTTTTTTTTTTTTTTAATATTAAAACGACGAATTTCTCTTTTTTATTTTTAAATAATTCGTTATTGAAATTTATGCAACAATAGAAAAGGATATATATTCGAATGGAGTTTTTTTTGGGGAAAACAGACGGACAGACAAAATGGACTTAAAAACTATTGTATAGTTTTAAAAAGATAATATGTATATGAATAAGTTTGAATAGAGAGATAAATTATTAGTGGATTTGTAAACTACTTATGTTTAATATTATTTGTAAATTTTTGGACAAAGTTTTAAACAGTGATTTCTGTTTTTTAATTAGGATTTTTTTTATATATTGAAAAAAACTTTACTTGAATTTAATATCCTCTGTTTTAAGCATTAAATTTCAAACATAAAAATATTAGATTTTTTTAATATTTGTTAATACTTTTAATTTTGTAATAAGTCCTTATTTTATTATTTGTTTAAAAGAGAATTTCGTTTAGGCTCTTTAGTTATAAAACAAATAATTCATGAAGAAAATACCCCCCAGATAACAAGAAACGTTTGAAACGTTTTAGAAATAAGGAACAGTTTTTATAAATCTTTTTTTTTATAAAATGAGTCTATAATTTTTATATATACAACACAGTGAATTATTTTTTTATATATAAATAGTAGTAATTAATAAGGATAATGTTATTTTATATATTAAAAAAACCATAAAAAAAAGAAAAAAATATCTACATTTAAGCTTAAGTACAAATTAAGTATGTTTTACAATTTTTTATATATGATATATATATGATATACAATAATATAGTCTTATAGTCAAAAAAGAAAAAAAGAAAATCTCTTAAAAATTTAACATCAACAAATTTAATTATTAATATATAGATAAACATATCGTTTAAATTTGACATAATTTCATAAACAAAATTTGTATATTTATGCGATTCGATTACTTTTTATACTACATACACATGATTTTATAAGGCATATAGAGCAAATACATAATAAAAAATTTCAATATTTAAACGAATTATAAACGAAATGTATGTGTAGAAGAGATACATAACTTGTGGACAAAAATATAAAAAAAAAACATAACCTTAAAAGTTAAACTAGTAAAAGGAAAAAGAAATTTGTTTCATAGTTTTCTTTTTAAAATTTGAATTTTAAAACAAAATTCCATTAATATTATTATTTTATATTTAATTTCAAAATGTTTAGAATTTTGAATTCCTTTAAAATATTTATCCCCTGTTTTTATAAGACAAACGGAAAATTTAACTCATCAAAATGTATGGAAAACAACAAATAAATTTCAAATTTATTTGTTGTTTTCCTTACATTTTGACAAGTAAATTTTTTTCGTTTGTCTTATAAAAACTGGGGATTAATGTTAACAATAAAATAACTAACTCTCTTTTACTCCATTCTAGTTTAACTTTTATATAAATCATAACAAAAAAATTAAGCAACAATTCTTACAAATACAAGTATTTTTTACAAAAAATAACTTTATTAGACTGATCAACTATTATTTAATGCTTTTTTTGTAGCAAATATTTAGCACACATTTAAAATACATACATATATATTTTATTTATATAAGGATGCCGCAAATGTGTTATATATTTTAGCAACAAAATGTTAATAAGTTAACCTAATAAGTAAATGGCTAATGATGATCTTGTCAATAACTAATTGTTATTAAAACTAACTAAAATTTTGCCCATCCTTATTGAAAAAAAAAAAAAAACGTAAAGAAATTATTTGTATGTGTGTTTAGAAATTATCACTAACCATAAAAAATCCCCAGACTAAAAACAAAAAAAGAATTTGTGGAATGTTGAATTAATTTATTCAATTTAAAATAAGCTTTTCCACTCAGCTATACTATAAAATATTTTAAAGTACTTGAGAAAGTTTATAAAACAAACGTGAATTATAATATATTTCAATCAAATTACTGGTAAAGCATCATCAGAGTGTGGGTTATATAAAAAAAAATGTCCTTTTAATATTTTAAAAGTTGGAAACAAAACATTTTGCTTTAGATTAATATAAATTAGAGGCTTAAATAAAAACTCCTAGAGGATAGAATAGAACTAGAAGTTTATGTGATAGTGACCCTATTTTAATCCCCTGTTTTTATAAGACAAATGGAAAATTTGTCTCGTCAAAATGTATGGAAAACAACAAATAAATTTCAAATTTATTTGTTGTTTCGTTTGTCTCATAAAAACTGGGAATAAAAAAATTTACTCATTTATTTTGAAAATACAAAAACAAAATATATGTGACTACATGTATTTTGTTTTTGTATGAATTAGGTTTCTGAAAATTGAATTAGGTTTTTTTTCTCTCACATAAATATCTAGTTGTTAATCTATGTCCTAAAGTTCTACCTAAAGTCATAGAATACAACTAGAAGTCCAACTCTTTTTCATACGCTCAGAAACAAAAAATTACTCTCTTCACACGTATTAATTTGTTTTGTAGAAAATTTTACTAATACAAGCAAAGAGTTCAGTTTTTTGTTGACAATTCTGTTAGGTTTTTTGTGAGCAAGTTGGAGTTCTAATTGTTTTCTATGCCTAAAGTCTTAAAAAGTAATTTTGAAAGTTTAAAACAAAAAGTAACAAGAGACGAAACTAATTGTCAAAAACCTAACTCATGCAACAATAAAATACATGTAATCAAATATTATTTTGTTGTTGCTAAAAGAAAATAAAACACATTTTTGTATACAAAACAAAATTTTAGTTTAATTGTCAATTGAGAATTTCGTCTCTATATGTTACTCTATGGTTTAAAATCTGTTTCAAGTAATTTTTTTAGCGAGTGCACTCGGAGGCCATTAGGCCCATTGTGAGGCCCTATTTGAGAAGAAAGCTCCTCTCCCTTTCCATAAACAAAAAACTAACTTTCCGTTGGTCTATACAGAAACCAACTCCAATCAGGTTTGAAAATGGCCTGTCATTGAGACAATCCAGATCATGGAAGAGTTGTCTACCGAGGTGTCCCAGTCTAATATTAACGATTTCAATGTGTTCAGACATATTTATATTTTGGCTTTGATTTTTCAAATTTAAAATATTTTTGTTTCCAAATCGCTTTGAAAGCATCGGCGCCATAGTGCTAGATATACAAGAAATTCATGTTAAAAGCGTTTTAAAGTTTTTAATTTAACTTCCACAAATTCTCTAACTCTAACATTTCTAATTCGACTAATACAAAAACTAACAACAAGTACAGAAACTCTAGTTTTTATTAAATAAAAAACTAGGATTTAAAAAAAAGGGAATTGATTTTTTGTTCAAATAAACCAATAGAAAATACAAATTAAACATATTTTTTTAACAACAAATAAAACAGGGAAATTTAAGCACAAACATAAGTAAAAACAAAAATTTTTCAAAAAATAAACAGAATTTTAAACACAAAAAATTATTAAAAGAGGCCTTTAGATAAACAAAACAAAAATTTATTAGAAATTTGGCTTAAAATTGAAAAAAATTAAAATAATTTAAAAATTATAAGACGGGTTCACACACAGAGCAATTTTTCTTGACACAATTCCGAATTTATAGGAGAGAGAGTATAAGAGAATACTAAACTTTTATATTCTCTTTAACTCTCTCGTCTACAAAGTCAGAATTGCGGCAAGAAAATTTGCTGTGTGTGAACCCCGACTAACAAACAAATTTTATAAAAAAAAGACTGTTTTAAAATAAAAATAAAAGCAATTTTTTATACAAAATTTTAAATATGAATTTGATAGAAAATAAATTAAATTAAAAAAACCCCTGTACAGGTTCAAAATAAAAAAAGTAATAAGAAAATAAAATAAAAAAAATATGGCCTTATTGTCAATTAATAAAAAAAATCTCTATATATAAATATTAAAAATAATAAATATTTTTTTATTTCCCATAAAAAAAAAGATATTTTTTTAATAACAACCCGAACAAATTGTAAGCAAATAATGTATAAAAATAAAGCTCAAATTTTTTTGTAAAATTAAAATAAAGTAAAATAAAAATATAATATTAACAAAAAAGCATGTCCGTCCCACTAATTTTTAACAAATAAAAAAGAAAAAATTAAAAAAAAAAATAATAAAAATAAATATAAATTTAATTATATTTTTGATTTTAAGTAATTTTAATTTAAATTTAGTTTATTTTAATTAATCTATAAATATTTTTCTATATAATTATCTTGTATAGTAATGTATTAAAATATCTAATTGTAAATAATTGTAAGCCAGTTTTTATTTTAAAAATTAGTTTAAATTCTCTGCTATATATGTTTATTTCATGTTTTTTGTGTAACTTCTATTTTTCATTAATTTTCTTTAACAAAATTAATTATTATTAAAAACAAAAACCTTGTTGTGATAGCTTGTATTTGTAAATCTTTATCATTTCTGGTGTTTTTTTTTTCTCTCTTAAGTTTTTTTTTTTCTATATAAAGCAGTTGGCTTTTTTTTGGGGAATTTATTTTAGAAATGTAGATTATTTAGCAGCTAAGTTTTATGGTCTTCCTTGGAAAAAAGAAAAAAAGCTTAGCTCTAAATAAAAAAAAAAAAATAAAAAAAGTAAGAAATTTTAAATTCCTTGAATATACAACTGCTTATCCAGGCTAATTTTTTATGTTAAAATAATAATAATAATAATAATTTTTTTGTTTTAATGTGTTTTAATTTTACAAATCTAAAATACATAAAGTCGTATTTTTTAAATAAAGAAATAAAAAATAATATCTATGTTGGTGTTTTTATTTTTTTAATTTAGTGGAAAAAAAAACAAAATTGAATTACAGCTTGTTTAGCAAAACTTCTTTTTGGAATATCTTTTTTTTTTTTTTTTTGGCAAAATATAACTCATAATAATTTAATATGCCATTTACATCAAACAAAAACTGGTAGTTTTTGGCTTCATTTAGTTTTTGAAAGAAAAACTACATAACTTTCTTTGGGTTTTCAATACAAATCAAAAACCATTATCATATAGTTTTTGGCAAAAACTAAACAAAAACTATATAAATTATTGTTTATGATACAGCCTGTTTATAGGTTTTAGATCATTAAGCTTTCGTATA
>MINK01187977.1:7980-27637 GCA_001735545.1 Phormia regina
ATACATTTGCTTTCGGATAAGAACTGGGGAACCACGAAGTCGTCAAACTCCTAACTGCACCTCTCTTTAGGGTACCCCTGTGGTTGGATACCTAATTTAGGGCGGTATACACTCGCCCTGTCTATCTATCTATCTATCTATATATCTTCTTGTTTTTTTTTTTTTTTTTTTCTATCTATCCATCTATCTACCTATCGTATATACTAATCTATCCTATCTACTTCTAATCTATCTAATCTATCTTATCTGATCTATCTATCTATCTATCTATCTATCTATCTATCTATCTATTCTATCTATCTATCTATCTAATCTATATATCTATCTATCTATCTATATATCTATCTATCTTTATCTATCTATCTATCTATCTATCTAGTTCTAATCTATCTATCTTCTATCCCTATCTATCTATCTATTGTATCTTAATTCTATCTATCTATCTAATCTATGTATCTATGCTATCTATCTATCTAATCTATCTATTTATTTTATCTATCTATCTATCTATCTATCTATCTATCTATCTATCCTATCTATCTATCTATCTATCTATCTATCTAATCGTCGATCTTCCCCTTACAAATCCAAACTGCATTCGCGAGAATCCACCCTTTCCTTCAATGTCCGCCTCTAATCTCTTATCTATCTATCTATCTATCTATCTATCTATCTATCTATCTATCTATCTATCTATCTATCTATCTATCTATCTATCTATTTCTTTATTTATTAGTTTTCTGTTCTAAAATATTTAATAAAAAATCATTTTCGTATACAAATTATTAAAAACATTTTTATTTGCCAAAATATTACAGAAAAAACTCACATGTTTCGTATTTTTTGATTTTATTTTTCTTTATTAGAAAAACTTAAAATCTGTAACATGTGACGCATTAATATATTTTTTATAAAATTTAAAAAAAAGTTCTTTTTTTATTCATCTAAACTCGTGTATTTAGTATTTTTTATACTTTTATTTATATGACGTGGGAAAATGAACTAAAATAGAACAAGTGAGAATGTTATATTCGGCTCGGCCGAATCTATAATACCCACCATCAAGTACAAAAGTTTTTCTAAATATCTTTTTTTTTTTAAATTATAAAACAAATTGCACGAGTTATAATGTGAGTGATTCATAGACTCACGCAACTGTTGCTAAATGAATAAGAAGCAAAAAAAAATAAAAACATCAGCTAAATGATCTTTAAAAAATATATTAAACAATAATTGAATAAGATAACTAACAAAAATTCTGGCAATTAATAGTTTATTAAATATTTACAAGTATTTTGTCAAAATGTTAAATAAAACAACAGCAAAAAACAAAATAATAGTTAAATAAAGTAACAACAAATATAAAACATGTTGGTAGGATTTATTTTGAAATTAATATAGAAAAATAAAATTATGGCTTTCTACCAAATAATTTGTCATTTTGGAAAATTTTGTTTTGTTGCCAATTGTTTTAAATATTTACATAAATGGCCAACAATAATTTTATGCAACCCATAATTTTTATAATTTTTTCTTAAACTAAAAACAAAATTCAATCAACTTTTTTTTTTGGCATTTAAAATAATTTTTATATGCAATTGCTTTAAATTCCTTCACTTGACAAATCAGTAAAGAAAATACGAAAAAAAAGCAAAATCAAATTGAAATTAAAAATTGCAACTGATCACGGAGGGTAGCTATTTTATATTAATAATGTTTGAAACCTACAATAAAGTGTTATCTAGTTTCCATAAATATAAATAGCTACCCTCCTATGCGTTTTATTGAATAAACTACAAAAAAAAAAAAAAAAAAACAATCATTTTGGTTACATTCAATGTTTGTAGAATTGTTTACGGTTTTAAATATTTTTCAGTCTGCATTTTTAATTTATTTTGTTTGAATTTTTTATTTTTATTTTTGTTTTGATTTTTTTTTTTTTTTTTTTTTTTTTGCATAATATTTTTGGTAACGATTTAATGTATTTTTTTAAAATGCAAATTTTGGTTTTAGATTTGTCAATAAAAGTAAAAATATGTATTGAATTATTTATTTAAGTTTTTATTTTAAATATCTAAAACAGCATTAAAGGCCAATTGGAAATGTGTTTTTAATGCAAATTTTATTAATAGTGACGGTTATTATTTGCAAACTATTTAAAAGAAACTAAATAGTAGTTATGGGCTCACACATACGAAAAGAGTTATTTAAAATTAAGTGATTGGAACTGGAAGGTAAAATGAAGTAAAATTATATGTAAAATCGAAATCCCTAGAAAGAAATTGAATCATATTTTCAGTCAGGTTTTTCTAAATGCAAAATATGTATTGAAAAACATTTTAATGCAAAATCTTCATTAAAAATATTTTCATGAAAATTTTTCATTGCAAAATATTCCATGTAATAATATTTAATGGAAATTTTTTTATTGAAAAATTTTTTAATGAAAGATAATTTTCATTGTAAATATTTTAAAGAAAAATGTTCAATTGAAAATATCTTGAATAGAAATTTCATTGAAAATATTTTAATACAAAATTTTCATTGAAAATATTTTGATACAAAATTTTTATTACAAATATTTTAATGAAAATATTAATTGAAAATATTTTAATAAAAGATGTTCATCGAAAATTTTCATGAAAATTTTGGTTCAAAATTGTTTCATTAATATTTTTAAATGGAAATTTTTCATTGGAACTTTTTTAATTGAATTATTTTAGAGAAAAATGTCATGAATATCTGATAGAAAATTTCAAATTAAAATATTTTAATACAAAATTTTCATTTGAATATTTTGATAACAATTTTTATTACAAATATTTTTAATGAAAAATATTAATTGAAAAATATTTTAATAAAAGATGTTCATCGAATTTTCATGAAACATTTTGTTCGAATTTTTTCATTAATTAATTTTTAAATGGAAGAATTTTTCATTGAACTTTTTTTATTGAAATATTTTAGAGAAAAAATGTTCATTGAAAATATCTTGAATGAAAATTTTCAATGAAAATATTATGATAGAAAATTTTCCATTAAAATATATTGATACAAAAATTTTTATTAAGAATATTATGATGAATAAATGTTTATTAAAAATTTGCATGGAGTATATTTAAATGAAAATGTTTATAAAATAATTTTATTTAAAAATGTTCATAGAATATATTTTAATGAATATATTTTATTGAATATATTTTAATAAAAAATTCATTGAAGAATAATTAATGAAAAATTTAAATTGAAATACATTTTATTAAATATATTTTAATCAAAATTTGTTATTAAAAAATTTTGTTTGAAATAATTTAAATAAAATTTTTATTGAAAAATAAAAAATATTTTATAGATTTTTTAATTGAAAACATTTCAATAGAGAAAATTAAAATCGTTTTAATAAAAAATTAATAAAAGTTTTTCATTGAAGATATTTTTAGTTGAAAGTTTTCATAGAATATATTTTAAGTGAAAATTTTCATAGAATATATTATATGAAAATTTTTCATTCAATAATATGAAAAATTTGAAATTAAATATATTTTAAGAAAAATTTTTCATTGAATATATTTTAATGAAAATTCGTTAATAAAAAATTTCTATTTAAAATATTTTAATAAACAAATTTTCATTGAAACACCATTTAATAAAAAAAATTTCATTAATATTTCATTAATAATATTGTTTATTTGCATTTTCTTTGAAAATATTTTTAATAGAAAATTATCACTGAAAATATTATACTAAAAGGTTTTTGTTGAAAATAAAAAAAAGAATCATTAAAATTTTTTTAGTGAAAAATTTTCATTAAAAACTATTTTAATACACTGAAAAAAATTGGGTAATTAAAAAATGTATGAAAGAATAAAAATTATTACAATTTATTTAAATTGTTTTAAATATTCAGTTGAATTAAAATTTAAATGTTCTAATCATTAAAAAATACCTTTTTTCTTACTATATATCAATTTAATAAATTAATTAATTTCAATTTAATAATTTCAAATAATAAAATTTAAATTTTTTTCGTAATCAATAATTTTAAATTTCTTTCTAATTTTTCAATTCAATTTTAGAATATTTTGTAATTATAAAGAAAACTTTAATTCATTTAAAATACGATTAAATCTTTAATTGATTTTTTTGAAATTTTATATTTTTGAAAAATTGTGTTATATTCCATAAGAAATAAAAATTTCTTAATGAATATTATAAATATTTCTTTTAATGAAAATGTTTATACAAATCTTGTTATTTAAAGTTTTAATAGAAAAAAAATAATGTAACATTTTAATTGAAATTTAATGAATACTTTTCATAGAAAAAATTTTTAATGTAACATTTAAAAAAAAATTATTTAATGAAAATATTGCATGAAAAATTTTCATTCAAATATTTTAATCAGCAATTTATTCATAATTTTTTAAGGAAAAAAATTAATACAATTTTTAGAATGAAATGTATTATAGAGACATGTTTTGATAAACATTTTAATCAAACATTTAACATTTATTTTAAACGAAAAAAAATTTGTTAAAAATTCTTTAATCTAATCTAAAATTATTTTATATAACAAAATTTTATAAAACTTTTGAATTAAAAAAAATATAGAATATTTTAAATAAAAAATAAAATAAAAACTATTTTTTAAAAAATTTTAATAAATGTTTTTACAAAGTATTTCCTTCCTAAAATTTTTTTTACAAAATTTCTTTTAATTTTATTTAAAAATTTTAAAGAAAATTATTTAAGAAAAAAATATTATAGAAAAAATCTTTCGATGAAAATTTTAATAAATAGACTATTAGTGTGTTTAGGTTTCAATGAAATACAAAATGGATAATCACGCCACGAGTGCTGATGAAGAGTGTAGCGGCACAGAAAATATGTATCCATTCTGTTGGTGTCAAACTTTGCTTTGGAGTACCCCAACAGCGTGTGGACCTAAGACATAGCGGACCAACAAGGCATTATACGATTTTTAATCGAAAAAATTGCAACTTTTTCATATTATTTTAAGAAAACTTGTTTAATCAAAAATATTCATTAATGAAAAATTTTAATATAAAAATTACTAAATGAAACACATTTTTATAAAAATTTTTTAACATCAAATTTGCGTTTTTATAAAAATTTTCTAATCAAATTTTTTTATAAAAAGTTTCTAACTAAAAATTTTGTAATAAAATCGTAACCTAAAAGTTTTATTTATATAAGAAATTTCTTCTAACATCAAATTTTATCGAGAATTTAAAAAAAAAAATTTCCTTAAAAATATCAAGATTAATTGTATTGACCATGTATCTTTAGAAAATTAAAAGAAGAACTTTGTATAGGAAATTACAAAAAAAATTAATTGAAAATTTTTAATAGAAAAAATATATCAATTTTCTTACATTTTTATATTTTTTTTTTTTAATAAACAATTTTTTAATAGAAAATATCTTTTTAATAAAAAGTATATTTAATACGTAAATTAATTGAACATTTAGTTCTCTCAAATTGTGAAATATTTTTTTAATATTACTATGAATTAAATCTATCTATTATAATAAACAGAACCAATCAACTACTTGTTATATATCTCTCTCTCCCTCTCTTTTTTTATTGAACAAAATATTTTTAAATACATTACCGCTAGAACTCTCGAGTTTTAATTAAGGAACTAGACATTATTAAACAATTAATAATATAATTCTGTTCCCAAAGTACACAAAATATCAGAAAAATGTCTAAATAACTTGTGATGGCTACTAACAGTTTTAATAATTCTAAATAAGGCTTTTCTAATCGCTATCATAGTCCATCGTCAACTTAACTTATGTGCAAGATCAGCAAATAGCCCATAAATGAAGACCTCACTATTTTAGTGGGAAATTTTTCAAGGTGTTACGTAAAACCCATAGTATGGCAGAAATTTTTTACTCAACATTATGAAAATCTCGTTAAGGGATCAGGAACCATTGTTCTGGATTTTATTTTATACAGGGTAAACCTGAAGCTGTGGTTGTTTTGGACACAAATTATTGAAAAAAAATATTTTAATAAAAGATTTTAATAATTTTACCGATCGTAGGTTTGTTAGTAATGAAAAGATGATCCCCTAACTGGACGTTTATTTTTATTGGATGGTAAAAAAATGGAAAAATATGAGAAAAATAAAACTATCAGCCACATTTAGTTCGGGATAAAATGAAAAACATGTATCCCTTGGTCTTAAAACAATGCAGAAAACTGGTAAATCTATTAAACGATTTAATAGTGAGAATAACAATCTGGAAAATAAAAGATATTATGGCTCGATTTACCACGATGTTTATAGGCTCTTTGTGCCCTTTTGGTAAAACTGCAACAGTTTTACAGAAATCCTCAGGCAGAATTTCCGTGTAATGGGCTTACGTTCTTTAAATGAACGTAGACATGGTCGTTTAATATCGAGTTTCATGCAGGGATTTCCTCCCCAATTTGGCCCGCACAAACCTACATTTGTGTATGACACCAATGATATACACAAATTTCTTTCTGGCGTATTGTTAAGGAAGTGGGTCGATTATCGTGGTAGAAAATAATATTATAAGCTAATGATTTTTTGGGTATCTTTAGCGGATCTTGAAAAAGAAACTCAGAGTTACATTGACTTTAGTAACAAATGGCAGCCCAGGCGTTTGTAATTCATTTTTGGGAGGTTGAAAACATTCTTCTACAACATTAGGTTTTGCTTTATATGAAACTTGGTTTAAAAACCAATACAAGATCAATTACGTAAGAAATCAAAGAGGCTGCTTATAATAGATACAATGAAATGAGACACTACAATCAACTCAAATATATGGACAAGTTATTACAGGTAAGAGATACATTAAAAACCGTTTTCCATCATCTTATAATTCCAATTATTTCAATTATATATTTATAACTCTACGGCAAATATCGCATTATAGAACCTTGTTTAACACGTTGGCTTCTTAATGATGTACATAGTAACGATCATCCAAAATATGTCATCGAAAAAAGGGAATGCCTGTTTTATACCCATCTATCCCCCCCCTAAAAATCCCCAAGTCCATGGATGCTGACTTCATTATCCAGAACCAGAAAAAATTTTTTACTGAAAGATTTCCGCTAAAAAGTACAGAACATAAAGATTCTCTTCCCTGGCTACCTTTTGGTGAGGGCCACTGCAATTTGTATATGGTTTGCGTTTTGGGTCCCATGCAAACGAGAGCTAGCATATAGGCTTATCTATTTAACGCCATTTTTAAAGGTTTCCGCATTTGTGAGAAAACTGAAATTTCTATTAGTTTTGGATTAAGAACCAGTATCCTTTGACGCCAAGAATGGTAATTTATTTAGAAGGTGGGAGAAATTTAAGAGTCAATAAAATTCATAAAATATTTTTTCGTAGATAATTAATTCATAGAATTTTTTAAATAAAAAATATATTTTAATAATGCAAATTTCAACAAGAATTTTTTATTATTAAAAATTTTTAAATAGGAAAACTGTTTTGATGATATTTAATATTTTTAATGAAATTCCTTAAATTAAAAATTTTTTTATTTTTTTAAATATTTTAATAAAAAAAAGTTCATAAAAATTTAATAGAATTTTTTTTTTTTTTTTTTTTTGTGTTTTGAAAATAAATAAATTTGAATAGATACATTTTTTTAAATGCACATTTTTACTGAAAAGTTTAATAGAGAATTTTTTAATTAGAAAACCTTTTAAATAAAAATTTTTAAAAGGAAATTAATTAATTTAAACAGAAACTTTTAATAAAAATTTTAACAAAAAATTTTTTTAATGAAAATTTAAAAAATAAAAATTTACGAAATAATTTTAAATAGAAAATTGTTTTTGATAGAAAATATTAAATAGAATTAAATAAAAAATTTTATAGAAAACTGTTTTTGTTAATGAAATTTTTAATTAAAAATTTTCACTTTTTTTATTTTTAAATAGAAAAATGTTATTAGAAAATTCTGTCCAATAAAAAATTTAATAGAAATTTGTTTTATGATAAATTTAATAAATCATTTTTTAATTGAAAAATTTTATACTGAAAAGTTTTAATAGAGAATTTTAATAGAAAAACTTTAATTAAAAAACTTTTAAAGAAAACTTTTCAATAAAAATTTACAGAAAAAATGTTTTCAATGAAAAATTATAAAAAAAATATTAAACGAAATATTTTAAATAGAAAAGTTTTTGAATAAAAAGTTTAATAAAGAATTTAAATAGAATAAAAATGTTTAATGAAATTTTTATAGAAAACTGTTTTTTGATGGAAAATTATTAATATTTTTAAATTAAATTTTTCATTTTTTTATTTTATTGACGGAAATGATGGAAATTTTATATTTTTAATGAAATTTTTAATTAAAAAATTTTTTTGATTTATTTTTAATAGACAGAATGTTCAATAAAAAATTAATAGAATTTTTTTTTTTTTTTGTTTTGATAAATAAATTTGGATAGATCATTTTTCTTAATGAAAACAATTTTTACTGAAATTTAATAGAGAATTTTTTTAAATAGAAAACCTTTTAATAAATTTTTTTTTAAAGAAAACTTTTTCATTTTAACAAAAAACTTTTAAATAAAAAAATTTAAACAGAAAACTTTTTTAATGAAAAAATTTAAAATGAAAAACTTAACGAAATATTTTAAAAGAAAGAATTTGGATTAAAAATATTAATAGAAGAATTAATAATAATTTTAAATAGAAAACTATTTTGATGGAAAATTTAATAATTTTTAATGAAATTCTTAATTAAAAATATTTTCAAATAAAAAAATTTAAATAGAATTTTTTTTTGATGAATAAATTTAATAGATATATTTTTAATAAAATTTATAATAAAAAAGTTTTATAGAGAATTTGGTTTAATAGAAAACTTTTAATAAAAAAATTTTAACAGAAAAACTTTTTATGAAATCATAACAGAAAACTTTTTAATGAAATATTTAATTGAAATTTTCATGAAAATGTTAATAGAAAAATTTAATAATTTAAATTTTAATAGAAAGTTTTTTGATAGAAATTCTTTGATAGAAAATTCTTTTTGATAGAAAATTTAATTTAAAAAAATTTTTTTTTAAGGTGAAATTATTCCCTATTAAATATTTTTAATGAACATTTTACTTAAAAAATTTTTATTAAAATTTAATAAGAAATTTTTGAGTGGAAAAGAAAACTTAATAGCGAACTTTTAAGTCAAAAATTTACTAAATTTAAATAAAATAATAATTTTTTGTAATAAAAAATTCTAATGAAGATTTTTGTAAAAAAAAAAAGATCAATTGAAAGTTTTTATAATGATAAACTTTAATTAAAAATTTAGTAATGAAAAATTTTAAATAGAGAATTCTTTTAAAATCTTACAAAATAGAATTTTTTTCAAATAAAGCCATTTTATGGAAAAATTTTAATAGAAATTTGTAAAAAAAAATATTAAATAAACATTTTTATGAAAAATTTTATAAGGAATATTCCACTTTTCCCCATTCTCATGTTGTAATTTTCCTTTTTAAATTCAATTTTTTTTTACAAAAATTAATTCCATTTTTGTTATTATATTTTATTTTAAAGTTACTTAAAAAATTCTATTGAATCTAAAAATTAAGCTTGTTAAAAAATATTTCAAAACAAACAATAAAACAAACAAAACACAACAAAATCACACCAAATAAAAATTTTAGCAAATAAAAAGAATTTTGCAACGAACACATTTGATGTAAATGAAACGTGATCTTCACAATGTTTACTTATTTGGTGTAAATAAAGCAGTAAAAATACATACATACATACATACGTATGAGGCAACAAAATGCTTAAAATTTGCATAAAACCTCCGCAAACAAAATACTATTTTGGGAAAAAAAAATGTATAGAAAATCTGATTTGATATAAAGTAAATCAAAAGAGTTTAGTTTTTTTTATTTTGCAATTTTGCAAAATTTCAAAAAACCAACTGAATAAATCTTATTTAACTTAAAGTAAAATGACTAAGAAAATTTCGGAGAGGATGATGACTATAAATTAAAATTAAAGCGACAAGCGTTGGAACTAACATCAAACTAGAGGCTATAATTAAATCAAAATAAATGATTTTTCTTATGTAAATAAAACTAAAGAAACGTAAGGCTTTATCACAACAAAAAATCCAGGGGGTACAAGTATTCAACTTACTCTGTTTACATAATTCGCGGTATCCAATTCCAACCACCATTACGTGGTCTTTCCTGATAACTATACACTCATGAACTTGGGAAAGTTATTTATTACGATCCATACTAAATAACTATTAAGTCCGGTTTCATTACTCTCACCACACTGCCATCATCTCTCGTGCAGCCTTTTTTTACGCTTCCATAGAAGCTCTTTTCTTAAAGGTTCCTCAAAATCACTACAAAAGCTTCAATCTTTAAAGCATCATGTAGAAAAGCTTTAGTTTCTGGTGGACTTACAGCATGGTTTACGCATGGGATAGGGTACATCACTTTCCGCTCTCGATAAGAAGAGCAGGTGGATGAAAGGCCGTACCAAAGGGATGACTCTGATCGTGGATAAATGTGAATTTTGTGATCCATATGTAAAAACGTGGCACTGATGAGGAACGCTGGCGTAAGGCTGGTTTTGATAGGTGTAGAGGTAATAAGGTGTACGCTGTAAGCTGTGATAGGGTGAATCCAATTCATTTTCCTGTGGCAACTGAATTTTAAGAAAATTTTAATTAATTTCCTTTTTCTCAATTAATTTCAATTAAAAATTCAATTAAGCAGTGATGAGTTGAAAGCTGTTTCATATATTTTTGTTACTTATGTTTAACATTTTTGTTTTTTGTTTTTATTATTTTACAGACCGCTTTGATGTTTTTAGACACGATAATGAAATGTTGAAATTTGCTACAGTTACCTAACTGTGTGGTTAATAAATTTTGTCACACTTTTTGAAATGGCTGTCCAAATGACTAACAATGTTGCTTGTGCCAGCCAAAATGTTTTTTATGCTCAACTTTGATTTTAAGTAGTAATTTCTTAAGATCAAAGTTTTTTTATGAAGTTTTTTAAGGAAAAAACAAAACTCCTGACTAAAGTTAGCAAGGCTGCCCTGTTATTTATGTTTATTGTCTTGTTTTTTGTAAATTTGTATTTATATTATGTCTTATATTTTAATTTGTATTATTTGCTTGATTTTTAAAGTGTTGAAAATTTTAACGAACTAATGAATTTTTTATGATTATTTTTTCAATTAAAACGAATTGAACATAAAAAATAAAATATATGTGTGTATTGCTATAAATTTCATTAAACTAAAGTAAATGTAAATTTAAAAAATAATATCAAACTATAATGGGAAGAACTAGGACTATAGATCGAAAGTAAAAGAATAAACTATTTGCCTACATAGCACTCTTGCTCTAGACTAAAAAACCATAAATTGGACAAAAATAGGCATTAAAGCAGGATAACTAGAATATAAGACCAACTACAGAATATATTATTTTGCTCTCGGACTAAAACTAAATAAAAGGGGGGAAAAAATTAAATAAACAGGCTATAGAATATGATGTAGAACATCGAATATAGAATATAAGGAAAGAATGTACTTATATAAATTATACGATTGTAGATTCAACCATATAGTAAGCTATATGCAAAGGACTAGGCTAACCATTAAATACACTATACACTTACTATAATACAGGACTTATAAACTATATACGTTTATAGTACAAACTAATAGGCTGTAATACAGACTACAGATTAGGTTATACTAAAAAGTAGGCTATAGTACGAAATATAGTCCAGGATTAGTACGAACCTACATGACTAGACTATAATCAGATTAATTAGACCAGGCATGGTATAGACTAGGCTGTAGTAGCAAACTATAGACCAGGCTTATAGTGCATGACACAGAACTAGGATATAGTATAGAAAATAGACTAGGCTATAAGTACAAACTATAGAATGGTTTAATTAGTAAAGAACATAGACTAGGCTATTAGTACATGACTATAGACTAGGCCATAGTACAGACTATAGACTAGGCCATAGTAGCAAGAATATTAGATGGGCTATGGCACAGCCTATTATGACTAGATTATGGTAGCAAAAAAATAGACATAGAATATAGAAGATACTATAGAACTAGCTGTAGCATAGACTATAAAACTTAGGCTAATAGGCATACATTTGAAATCTAGCTATAACATAGACCATAGAACATACCATAAATACCCATTATCCATAGAAATTACTATAAATAGCAAACTTTTATAAACTCATTAACTATAGATATATCATTGGCTATTTATCAGTAATTTAAACTTTAATATAAATAGCAAATTTAATACAAAATTTATTTTGAATAGCTTATTTATAGAAGAGTGTACTATAATAGCATTTATAGAAAAATTCACTATAAATAGTAATTTATGTAATTTTTACTATAAATATAAATTTAATTGAAAATTTACTAACAAATAGCAAATTTATTGAAAATTTACTCAAAATAAGCAAATTTAAAGAAAATTTACTATAAAAATAGCAAATTTATAAAAAAAATTTACTATAAATACAGGCAAATTTATAAAAAAATTTTACTAGAATAGCAAATTTATAAAAAATTTACTAGAAATAGCAAATTTTATAAAAAATTTACTGAGAGAGAGAGGCAAATATTATAAATTTTAACTATAAATATCAATTTATAAAATTTACGATAAATAAGCAATTTATAAAAATTTTACTATAAATAGCCAAATTTAATAAGAAAATTTACTATAAATAGCAAATTTATAGAAAAATTACTATAAATAGCAAATTTATATTTCTACTACAGTAGAAAAGACCATAGGCTATAGAATGACTCTTGGCTATTGAAAGTACGAAAGGCTATGGAAAATAATATACGCTATAAACTATAGAATAGATCATAGTCTATGGAATAGAATAAAAGCTATGGGACAGACTATAGGCTATAGAAAGGACTAAAGGCAATGGAATAGACTAAAGGCTATGAAATAGACTATATGCTATAGAATAGACTATAGATTAGACTATAGACTAGACCATAGATTAGAATATAGATTAGACTATAGAATAACCTATAGTCTCATCTATAGTACAATAAAATAGGATTAGCTTTATGAAACATGAAAATAAAATGCCAAATTCCATCATACGCTTATAATTGTACTTCATTTATGCACAAGATAAATTTCAAACAATTCACTTCTCAAGTTTTCAGTTTTTTTCTAATAAATTAATCAAAATAATAATTTAAATTTATAACGCCCGCTCATTGATTTAACCAAAATAACAAACTCCCAAATAAGCTAAAACCGAAAAAGAAAAATTTGCAAATAATACCCTCATATTTTATCTGCATTCCTACAAGACAAATTCTTCTTGCCAAATGATTTTTTCTTTGTGTTTTTCAATAGGCGGCATAAATTATTTGATTTTGTATATATCAACCTACACTTGAGTGAACATTTTAAAAATCACAAAAAAAACAGCATAAAACTTACTAAAAACCTCAAACACTCACAATCATAAACATAAAGATACAGACAATGAACCAAACTTACCTCCGTTAAAGTTTGCTGTCTATCGCTAGCATCCCATTGATCGAATATTGAATCCAAACCCAACATAAATTCCATTGATTTTCGTGATCGTCGTCGACTACGTCGCTGTAATTCTTCTTCGGATGGTTTGGCATTGGCCAGCGATTCACAATAGCGTACAAAATCCAAATCGATGTGATAGCCATAAGGACAACAATTACAGCTGCGTACATTGGCATATTGTGGTAAATTACCTACAGCAGAGTTGGACAAAAACAAAATAAATAAGAAATAAATAAATAAGAAATAAGATACATAAATAAGAATAATTTTAATACTTTTATATATTTTTTATGCATAAATAAGCAAAAGTTTATTTTTTTGTTCAATAATAAAATATTTATTGTGGTATTTATGCCATAATATAGTTAAAATATAGTAGGTATTTTTAGTTTAAGCTGTGGTTTGCTGCATAAAATTTAAATAAACTATAAATAAAGAAGCGGTTTTATTAGCCATGAATTGAGTACCTCATAGCAGTTTTAAGTATAAATACTTCTAATCATTTATGTTATTCTTAGGTGTTCCTTAATAACATTTTTCAAGGTCATTTAATTTTTTCTTAATCTTGCATTCAAGTTCAATTTCTTTTGTTTAACACGTTTCATTTGGATTATGTATTAAAAACAAAATCGATCAACACTTTTTTCTCAAATATGGTCAATCGAGTTTTTTTTTTCTTTATTAAACATTTTGCCTTTTGGCTAAAACATGATTTAAAAATTTTAAGCCAGAAAAAGATATAAATAAATAAAATAAAATCTATAAAATATGATCGACTAACTACATATGGCCACACCTGAGATTTAAGTATTTTAAAAGTAAATAAATATTTTCAGTCAATAAAAAAAATTTATTTATCGCGTAAGTTTTTAATAAACGGACATTAGAAAAACAAAAACTATTTTTTCTTAAGACAATATTCAAGGCTGGAATGTAAAATAGTGATATACTGAAACCTCGGCTAAGCGATGTAATAAGCTATTGTCTAAATAAACTATAAAATGGATTAAATTTGTAACTATTCTATAAACTAGACTAATCTCTGAATTAGACATTTGTCTCTAGAATTGAAAATAAATAAGCGTTTAGTCCACAGACATACATACTAAGGACTAGACTTTGTTAAGTTCCCTTTAATAACATATTTATGTAAAATTTTCTAAAAATAGCAAATTTATTAAAAATTTACTATAAATAGCAATAATTAGGAAAATTTACTATAAATAGCAAATGTATGGAATATTTGGTCTAAACAGCAAATATATGGAAAATTTCCTATAAATAGCAAACTTATGAAAAATTTGCTTTAAATAGCATATTTATAAGACTTACTATAAATAGGAAATGTTGGGAATGAGGGGAAAAGTAGGAGGAGATCACCTAGATTGATAAGTTAGGGGTTGAATTTTAGTATAGTTGGTTAAGGACGAACAGAACATGACGGAAGAGGGATAGGGATATAAAAGACCAACGTAAATAGCAAATTTATAGAAAATTTACTATAAATAGCAAATTTATAGAAAATTTACTATAAATAGCAAATTTATAGAAAATTTACTATAAATAGCAAATTTATAAAAATTTTACTATAATAGCAAAATTATAGAAAATTTACTATGAAGAGCAAATTTATAGAAACTTTCCTATGACGAGCAAATTTATAGAAAATTTACTATAAAGAGCAAAATTATAGAAATTTTACAATAAATAGCAAATTTATAGAAAATTTACAATAAATAGCAAATTTATAGAAAATTTACTATAAAGAGCAAATTTATAGAAAATTTACTATAAAGAGCAAATTTATAGAAAATATACTATAAATAGCAAATTTATAGAAAATATACTATAAATAGCAAATTTATAAAAAAATTACTATAAATAGCAAATTTATAGAAAATTTATTAAAAATAGCAAATTTATAATATTTACTATAAATAGCACATGTAGGAAATAAGGAAAAAGTAGGAAGAGATCACCTAGATTGACAAGATAGGGACTGACTTTTAGTAGGTTGTGTTAAGGACGAACGGAACCTGACGGAATAGGGACAGGGTTATAAAAGACCGACCTTACGGACAGAGAATAGCGAGTGTCTTAGAGTTATTGAAGCGAACATAAATTTATTTCGGCCGCTAATAAGAAAATTTACTATAAATAGCAAATTTATAAAAAATTTACTATAAAGAGCAAATTTATAAAAAATTTACTATAAAGAGCAAATTTATAAAAAATTTACTATAAAGAGCAAATTTATAAAAAAATTACTATAAAAAGGAAAATTTACTACCAACACGACATATATAGAAAATTTTCTATAAATAGCAAATTTATGATAACTTTGCTATAAATCGTAATATATGATTAAATTTACTATAAATAGCAAAGATATGCTTTGTATCTTAAACATAACAAATTTATGATTAATATCCTATAAATAGCAAATTTATCATGAATTTCCTATTAATAGCAATTTTTGAAATATTTACTATAAATAGCAAATTTATGAAAAATTTACTAAAATAGAAAATTTATGATAAATTTCCTATACATAGCAAGTTTATGGTAAATTATTTATAAATAGAAAGTTATGGTAAATTTCCCTTAAATAGTAAATTTATGGTAAATTCTCTTTAAATTGCAATTAAATGATAAATTCACTATAAATAGCAAAATTTATGAAAAATGTCTACAAATAGCAGATTTACTAAAAGTGACATTAGAAAATTATGGTGAATATCCCTCATATACCAAACTTATGGTAAATTCCCTATAAATAGCAAATTTATATAAATTCTCTACAAATAGCAAATTTGTATTAAATTTCCTATAAGTGCCCAATTTATGATAAATTTCCTATAAATAGCAAGTTCATGATTAAAATCCTATACATTTTTGATAAATAAATAAAAAAAAATTATGAAATATTTCCTTTAACTAGAAAATTTGTGATAAATATCCTTAAATAGCACGTTTATGATAAACTTCCTTTAAAAATCAAATTTATGATAATTTTCCTAAATTTTACTAGAAACAGCAAATTTATTATAAATTTCCTTCTAATTACAATTTTATACTACATTAATAGAAAATTGTTCATGTCTGCTATTTATAGCAACTATAATTATATTTATTTATATTAAAATTCAAAAACTTACTACATATTTCTGGTATTTCTCTAAGTTCCAATAATTTATGATCTTCGAGTTGATTTTTTCTTTTTTGATTTTTGCCTTTTAATTTATTTATATACCATAAACATATTATGGTTAAAAGAAATAAGTTCAAAAACATTTTGATGATCTAATAAAAGAAAATATTTCTTAATTTTCTGTTATAGTTAAAGGAATTATTTATGATATATATATATTTTTTTTAATAATTTGCTCCAACACTTTCTGAATCATTTTTCTTTGTTTTCTTTTTTTTTCAAATTCACTTTTTATCCATTTCGTTAACAATTTCAAACTAAATTCTAGTTGATTTTGTTATTATACATGTTGTTTAAAAGATTTTATTTATTTAAATTTTTATCTCAGTTTGTGTCGTTGAAATTTAAATTTTTTTCTTGTGTTGATTGAGTAATATTTCAGAAAAAAATGCTAAATGACTCTAATCTAACTGTTTATATTAGAGTTATGACTATGAAATGGTAACTGAAATAAAAACAATTAAAATAACTCAGTATTTCGTAAATGAAAAGAGATACTGATAAGGTAGTTAACTTTTTTTTTATCTAAATCAAAAGGTCTAAAACACTATTAATACTGGGTAAAATAGTTACTGAAAAAAAAAGAAAGAAAAGGAAAACTTTTTCATGAAAAAAGCTAATAAAAGCTTTAAGTTTTATGTTAAGTGTAACAAAAGAAAATTAAGTTACCTATACGGTATAAATAATATATTAAAACTTTACGCCAGAATTGTTCATTTTAATATTAATTTCATTTTTATGAAACAAATACTCACACCCTTGTCTTATGTCTTTCAACATTTTTCAAATACTTTTTATATCTCTTACCTCCAAAAGAAAAAATATGAAACTTATTTTCGATTAAGAAATCAACACACCATTGATTGATTGTTCATTTTAGAAAAACCAGCTGAAACAACGAACAATAACAAAAAAACTTAAAATTTTTTTTTTCTATCCTGCATTTAAAACTTAATTAACCCATACGATCGTATGGTCTTAGTTAGCTCCCTTTATGGTTTATAATAAACATTATTCATTTCCAAAAAGCAACAACAGCAAATTAATAAATTAATTTCATTTTCTTATATGTATTTTTCATGATGTTGTTACATGTCACGCAAACAATTTTGTCATATAAAACACTTTTTTTCATACACACACACATATACACACACATATGTATCGCCTAAAGCAAATTACAACATTAAATGTTTACAATCACAAAAAAAGCTACCTCCCCCTACAACGCACCTCTTAAGGGGAAATTTATAAAATCTTTTATTTTATTTGCAAAAATAACGCTTGAAAAGAAGTTGTAAAAATAATAAAAACAGAAAAAAGAAATCAAAATCAAAATCAACGAAAAAATCACCAAACGTTCTCTGTAAAACTAAAATCGTGTTATGAATTTTAATGATCATATAAAACGACTTAATGCAATCATCAGACAAACACTCATTCACAGCAGTACTTTAATGCATTTTAGTACTTTATTTGTGGTCTTAGACCACAAGACTCTACAAAAGTGTACAATTTTAGACACACATTTTTTTTTTTTAGCTTCATTAGTGACGTTTATTAAATAAACTGCCAATAAAGGTGCATATAAATTTTAGTGGCTCTTTCCATGTGTTTTAATGCATTTTGTTAAGTGCGTGTTTTGGTTCATTGGTAAAAAAAATCAAACGAAAATTAAATATAATTTAAAAAAAGACAAAAAAAAAATAAACATAAAAGAAAAACATATTTTTATGATTGACATTATGGCTTTTGGTTGTTAAAGTCTCACACAAAAAAACACAAAGAAACAAATAAAAATAAACTCAACTGATTTCCAGCTGCTTTTACAGTAGAGAGAATACATTAAATGTGTTAATTTTTATTTTGTACATTTTGATTCCTAAACGCCAGACACGCATGCGCCCACTACAATAATATGACGAGTTTTTTTTTAATTTTGAAATGCATTCAAAGACGCCTACACAATCATAGGAAAATTAAAAATTAAATACTTTGTATTAGTTTACTTCTTAAGTTTTACTATTTTTACAGAAAAATTTTCATATATTTGCTATTTATAGTTAATTTTTCATAAATTTGTTATCTAAAGGAAATTTTCCATAAATTAGATGTTTAAAGAAATTATTTCATAATTCTTCTTTTTATAACAAACCCTTGATATTTGCTATATATAGTAAATTTTTCATATTTACTATTTATAGTAATTTTTCCTTATTTGCTATTTATAGTAATTCGTACATAAATTTGCTAATAATAGAAAATTTTCTATAAATTTGCTATTTGTAGCAAATTCTACATAAAATTGCTATTTTTAAGAAATTTCTATTTCTAGCAAATTTATCATAAATTTGCTATTTCTAGTAAATTTATCATAAATTTGCTATTTCTAGTAAATTTATCATAAATTTGCTATTTATAGGGAATTTATCATAAATTTGCTATTTTTACTAAATTTTTCTATTTATACGAAATTTATCATAAATTTGCTATTTATGGGAAATTCTCCATAAATTTGCTATCTCTAGTAAATTTACCATAAATTTGCTATTTTTACTAAATTTTCCATAAATTTGCTGTTTTTACGAAAATCTTAAAAAATTTACTATTTTTCCCATTTTTTTTTTAATTTGCTATTTTTACGACTATAGTCTAGTCTATACATTCGGCTATAGTCTAGTCTATACATTCGACTATAGTCTAGTCTATGCACTCGACTATAGTCTAGTCTATGCACTCGACTATAGTCTAGTCTATGCACTCGACTATAGTCTAGTCTATGCACTCGACTATAGTCTAGTCT
>MINK01187978.1:0-18968 GCA_001735545.1 Phormia regina
AAATAACAAAATGGTAAGTTATAATTAAATATAAAAGTTAATATATTAAAAATAAATAAATAACGCATATCTAAACAAAATTTGAGTTTTATTTATAAATTATAATTTGTTTGAAACTAATTTTTAAAATTTTACTTTATAATTATCTAGCCACGCATAGTGCCCATTCAATTATTAAAATGCCTTAAAGTCCTATTGGACGATAATGGTGGCATTTTAAGTGCTGGAGAAGTCAAAAGATTAGCAAGGTAAGTTAAGTGCTCCTATGAAAATAGTAGGAAAAATACCAAAACTACTTATGTTTACAACTGTCTAAACATTTCATTAATCTATTACAATTAACAGTGTTGTATTTTTATAGTATTTAAATAATCGTTATTTTTTCTATATTTTTTTCTTTTACAGTTTAATGACAAAATATTCAAAAAAATTAGTTTCCAAATGCATTTATGTACAAATTTTAAAATGTACCAAAACTGAATTATTAGGTGAATTTATGGGTGCCGGTGGTTGGTCTTTAGTTTATACTTGGTTAAATGATGCCATACGTGCTATGAATTGGCCTCTAGTACAGGAAATATTGGAATTACTACTTTTGTGCCCAGTTGATGTTCATCGCTTAAAAATCAATTCTGCTCCTAAACTTGTTAAGGGTCTTTGCAAGGATGGCGGCAATGAAGGTAAGTGTTTTTTAAGACGAATAAAATAATAAAAATTTTGAAAATCATTCCAGGCAGAAATGAGAAAAATATTTGCTCTTTTCCAAAATTAGTCAGAATTATATGTTTTTGTTAAAAAATCCCACATTTAGCATTTCCTTTATATGTCCTTGTTTTTCAAATATCTTATTGTTTCTGTTTAAAAATTTTATCTGCATATCTCACTGGAACATATCAATTAATAGGGTTTAAATGTTCAGTTTAAGGAGCGTTTTAAATGTATATATTAAAATTAAATTTTTTTTTTATATCAGAAATACTTCTTAAGATATTTTTTGCTTAATATTGCGGAATAATTTTGATTAACTGTGGGATATAGATCATGTACCTCAAAGGTACTGGAGTTTTAATGTATACTTCAATTCGGAAGAAAACTCTTTATAAAATCAATGTATTTTCCAGAAATTTTATTAAAAGATATTTTTTACTGGCTATTTATTAATCAATTTAGGAGGATTTTTTCCTTAAATACATATGTATTTTAATTTGGGAATTTTGAGGAAACATTTTTTACTGCTTATGTTTCTGACAAACATATGTCAGACATTTTGCTCATGCGTCCTACGAAGCATTTTTTTATCGCATATGTTAACAGAAACAATGCAATAAAATGAAAATTGATAAAAGAAAAAAGGAAAAGGTTTTTCGGTTTTAGAATATTAATGACGATTAAAAACAACATTATTACCGTATTCATCTCAAAGAGGGATTTTTTATTGTTTTTGTAAAATTGCAATATTTGCTAATATGTACCTAATATCGTGTACTTTTTTTAATTCCTCGTAATCCTTTTCATTTACCTGGTATATTTATTATATGTATCTATATGACTATTACTTACATTTTTGGCGAATTTTTAAATAAAATAAAGGTTGGTATTGAAAAATAACATTTGTTGTATACAAGGAAAAATGTTTTTAAACAATTGTCTATTATAATGTCCTAATATATCTCTTAATTTCTAAAAAATATTCGAAAAATTTTACATTTGCTATACTTAATTCCATTACTTTGTAGTAATTATACTAATAACAACGTGCCATGTGACGTACTTGATGTCTTGATAAAAAGTTGTAAACAAATTCAATTAAATCTTTAAACAAGATTTGCACAAAAAAAAAATATTTTCGCTTAAAGAATTTTATAACTCGAATTATTAATACAATTAAAAAATTAATAAAAATAATTTTCCCTTTCAATTCATATTTTTTTCTGTGTAATATTAAACGTTTTAATCTATTACAAATTTATGATTTCATTTATTTTTGAAGATATTAAACAACAAATATCAAGTAAGACCTACTTTGGTGGCAGTTCCATCAAGTCGACTTTTAGAAAAATTGATTTTGTTGAAAAATTTTGAAAACAACTTTCTTTTTGCCAGATTTGAATTAAATAGAATATAGTAACACAAATAACAAAAAAATAATAATAATAAAAAAATCGATTGTATCCTTGGAATATTTTGCTTTAATTCGACATGAATTCAAATATTAAAACAGTTTAAACAGGAAATATGATTGCAAATATTCAAACAAAATAAATTTGACTGAAATTTGAATTTCCTTTTTGCTGGAAAACGCTAATGATTTAAAGTTTAATTCAATGCTTTGTACTACCAACAAAAATGCTTATTATATAAATTCTATCTAGGACAAAAGTCCAAAATCAGGTCTTACAATTTTGAAAAATAAAAAAATAAATATCTACTTTTTGTTTCAACTATAAAACTTTATTTTGCATATAAAAATTGTTATTAAATTAACTCAAAATTCATTTAAATAATGAAATATTTATTATTTTTAATCAAGAAAATAAAAACAAATTAAATCATTCAATGGGCAAATTAACTTCAGTTAAGTCTTTATAGACTTGTGTATGAATGTAAAATGTTTCATTAAAATTAGTGATTGTAAAATATTCCTTAGTAATTCATAACATCGACATCGATGACAATTAAACTGCTACAAATGTATATTCGAAAAAGAATGTCAAAGAGTCAGAGACATAAAATCCATTCAGATGTAATAGTAACCCCTCACCGACTCTTCATTGTTCAATGGAAAAAATGAAGCTTGAAATTATTGATCTACTATTGTACTTAAAAAATGGTGATGGATATTAACGTTTTTTATTTTATTCTTTAAAAGATTTCTTTTATCATCTTTCCGGGTTGACTATAAATATTGGTATCGATATTATATTCCTGTTTTTAATATCACTTTCGGTACAATATTAAAGTAGTTTTTTTAAGCTTTATTTGTGTATGACTATAGCATATTTACATACATGACCTGAAAAAGTATATGATTAAATAATTCAAAACTAAAAACTGGATTGAAAAATTCAAAATGCATTTGATTTTAACTTTTTAAAGGATACTTTAAATTTAATACTAATTGAAATTTCAATTTAATTTTGATTCAATAAGAATAATTTCACTGAAATGGAAGTGAATTTTATTGAAATGAAAAGGTGAACAGAACAGAAAAATATAAAATATTTCAATTCCATTATGTTTTGCGAATTTAACATTCCTTCTTTAGATGATATTTTTTACAATTATAAAAGGAATATCCCACATTTTGATCTATGCATCTTTCAAATTTAGAGAAAATTAAATCGTTTAAAGTAATTAATTTATGAGTATTCAAGAATAAAATGTTCGGGTGATGATTTCTTGCCTCCTTATTTTCTAGAAAGAAATAATAAAAACTAACATCAGAATAAAATTCCTTTAAATATTAATTTTATTAATAGTTCTCAGTAAAATAGAATGTTTCAAGGATGGTTTTTTATTATTACTATTAGATAATATAAAAATGCCTTTTAATTTTCCTTTAATGATTATGTAACTGCTTTTGGTAATCAATCTCTCAACTGAAATCTACACCATTTTCTCCTAATTACTTTTATAACAAACAACTTACAAATGGGGGTAAATACTAGTAAACACCTTTACAACTAACAGCTGCTCTCATTTATTATTTTATACTCAATATGTATATAATAGATAATATGTATGTTTTTGCTAATGCGTATATTAAAAAATCCACTGTAATAATTTCAATACTACCTACTCAAATCTACACAGATACAAAAACACGTGTTGTAAAAAAAAAACCGAATAAACAACAATTTTTTTGGAAAAACACTCCAACGTACTTATCAGTTAGTACCTACCTGAAAATCATATATATACACAAACACAATCGTTTCTAACCAATATTATTAAGATTTTTATTTTAAATGTAAATGGAAATTTGTGTATCTTTACCTATCTACATCAATACATATTTGTCTTTTTTGTGTCTTTAAGTATGTGAGTATCTACGAATTCACATATACTTCTATACATAATACTGTATATAAACTATTACTTTGTTAGTACGTGACCGATGTTCAAATGATCGAAGTGAATGTATGTTTGTATTTATTTTTCACATTCGATAATGTGTTTTTGAAATGATTACACGCTTTAAACACAACGTTTGTGTTAAACATATTTATTTAAAAAAAGTGCTCTAAAATATTGTGAAAATTTTACTGTGTTTTTAATTTTGTACAGTTTTTTTTTTTGGAATTTTTTTGGTTAATAAAAAATACAACTTATTATTTTGGACAATTTGTAAATAACCTTAAAATTAATGGTTTTGTAGTTTTTATTTGTTTTTAAAATTTACAATTACTATTTTATTTAAAATAGTGTGTGGTAAGCTTTAATATGATTTTTTCTTTCTAACCTTGAGTTTAATTAATTTTTCACTATAAAATGTTAAATTATAAGATTTAATTTTTATTTCATTATTTAAAAAATCTTTTTTATATTACATTGTTTGCATTAAGTTATTTTTTTTCTTTGTTTTGTTTTAAATTTTTTAAATTAAAAATTTTTCTTAATATGTGTTTCGTTTTTAATCATAAAATAAAAGAATATTTTTTTTTATATAATTTGAATTATAAATTCGTATTTATACAGAAAATAAATTTCATATTTGGTTAATATTCGACATCCATTGTCACCGGGGTGCCGTTTAGCATTTTAAAGTTCTACGTACCCGATATTAACGACAAAAAAATGTATAACAGAATCCATAAAAACCTTTTTTCCAGCCACACTTGTAGGCCGAGTCTATAATTGTATTTTAGAGTAGTCAATATTAACATCAATAAAATTCACTAGAAAAACATAAAAATAAAACAAAAAACATAATTTTACACAAATTATCTTTTTATGCCCAATATTAACGGCAACAAAATTCATAGAAGAGCATAAAAATAAAAGAAATAACATTTCCATTTCCTTGATTCTATCAATGATCATAATTGAGTTCATTTTGTTGGGAATTTTATCTTGGAATTCTTCACTTTTTGATTTAAAATATTTTAAATTATGCAAATTATTTGAAACTAAAATTTTCAATCAAGTCTCCCGGCGAGCGTTGCTCATTTATCAACAAAAGTTCATAGTACAAAACTAAATATATAAAAAACTAAATGTTTTAATACAAAAAACATTCTCTCTTTAAGCCGATTTTATAAATTAAGTTTATATTTCAATACAAGACATATTCCCTTTAAATATCAAATTTTGAATTCTTCATTAGATTTTAAAATTTAGTTAAATAAATAAAATTAAATAAAAGTAAATTTAAGAAAGTTTAGACTTTTTTGGTCAAAACAAATTTTATAATTAAATTAAAAATATTAAAAATGTATATAAAATTATATAAATATTTATATTTTTGTTATGAGAAATATAAAAACTGATTCTGATTCAATATAGTTGCAGATTTCTCTTTTATTGTTACTTCAATATTATTAAACAAAAACAAATATTTTTGTTTATACTCATGCTGTTTTATACAATATAAAAGTATATCTCTACAACTTTTCTTTTTTTTAAATTTTAGGTGTACGCATATTGGCCAAACGTCTTGTAGAACAGTGGCTTAAAGTTGTAACAGAAAATCCTGAAGCAACTTTACCCACAACAGCAACAACAGCATCAGCATCAAATATGACACCACAAGCCACCACGATTAAAACACCAACTGTAGCAGTTGTTGCACCAGAGGCAATTTCTGTTAATGTACAGCAACAACAACAGGCAACAGTGGTGAGTGCAACAAATCAAATTGCAACTACTGCACAACAACAGCAAATGCAGCAATCGCAACAGCCCCAACAAGAAGAGCAAAAATTAAAATCAAATAAAAAATCAAATAAAGTGGTACAAGATTTTGATGAGGAAGAAGAGGAAGAGGAACAACAGGAAGATGAAGAAGACGATGAAGAGGAAGAAGATACCAGTAGGGAAAATGAAGCAGAAGATCAAGATCCCTTAGGTGGTGTAGATCCCCAGCCAGCTGTAAGCAATTACACTTTAACACCGGCCCAAAAGAAAGCCAGTGAATCTGGTTTAGTGTATAAATTTATTATAAAAGATGGTCAATCAATTTTAGCTAAAGTTCCACCAAAAACAACACAACAACCGGCTGCCGCTGTTACTCCAGTGGAAGAAGAAGAGGAGGAAGAAAATGAATCCAATGAAGTTGTTGATGAAGAAGCAGATGAACCTGAAACAACCGAAGATACAGTGGATAATGCAGCAGCTCCTGCAGCAGAGGTTGATGATAATAGCTCTTCTTTGGATAAAACCGAAAAGGATAATGACAGCAACAGTAGTGCGGAGGATAAAATAAAAGCTGAAGAAACAAAAAAATCAGATGATAAAAAATCCTCTGTAGAAGATAAAGACAAATCTGTTAAGGATCGTAGAAGTTCTAAAGATAAAGAAAGACGTGGCAGTAGCAGTAGTGTTGACAAGGAAAAAGATAAGGAACGAGAAAGTAAATCTTCCAAGTCATCTTCATCGTCCTCTTCAGGTCATAGATCTTCTAGCCATAAATCTTCATCATCTTCGAAGAGTTCATCGTCATCTAGTAAATCAAAGTCATCATCGTCATCATCCTCTCATCGTAGTTCTAGTGATAAACATCGCAGTGATAAGGAGCGTTCTAGTTCCAGTAAAGATAAAGATAAGGACAAGGACCGTAGTAGTAGTTCTAGCAGTAAACATAGATCCTCTTCCAAGTCAAGTTCCTCGTCGTCTTCATCTAGTTCAAAGGATAAATATAGGGATAAGGAAAAGTCTTCTTCGTCATCCTCATCATCTAAAAGTAAGGATAAGCCAGAACAATCTCAATCAGATAAGGACAAACCAACTATAGATAAGGTTAGCTCATCATCATCATCTTCCTTGGATAAGTTGGGTAAAATACCTAAGAAAACAAAAGAAGAATCAGGTCCTGCCGCTGAAGCTTCAGAGTCCAATAAACCTACTTCCATAACCATTCCCTCTAAAAAAGCCTCCATGTCTATAGAAATTAGAAAAGATACAGAAAAGGCGAAAACTGTGAAAACATATAAATCACAATTTCGTTCTCATGGTCTGACGGAAGAGGCTCCGCCACCACCCTCACGTAAGGGTCTTAAGAAACCTTCCTCTACCACACCACCCGGTACAGTATTGCCTTCTTCGCTGCCCTCTTCACTGAAAAGAACATCGCCCCCGCCTAGAGATTCGCCTTCAGAAAAGAAAGCCAAAATTGATATTAACAATGTAACCGTAGCCAATGAGAAACCTGGAGCTATTAAACTAATACCACCTAAGAAGAGTAAGTATTTGACCTTGAAAACAGTTACTAATTTCCGTTTTCCCTTTTCTTTGTCTATTTACAGAGAAAACAATTATGTTGTTGCGTTGGGCTTTTGCTTATGCATTTAAGTATTGTTTTTTTATTATTATTAATATTTTTTACTATTATAATACCAATTTTTCTGGTAACTCTTAAACGCCAAAAGTTTACAGAAAGAAAGAAAGAAAGAAAATAATATTACTACAACCCTGAAACTACTACCACTATTACCGGTCTGCTAATGCGCCTATGCTACTACAGCTCTCACTCTCTTTGTATCATAAAATGTAAACAAAATGAAAAAAGAACGAAAGAAAGAAAAAACAAAACATGCCGCAGTGATGACTCATTATGGTGATTGGACAATGGACAAAAAAATGTATACAAATGTTCTAAAACACAAATGCCGTCATCATTAGCCTCCATCTTGTTGTTATGATAATTGGCTTATGAGAGACTTTGTGGATATTGTTTATTGCTTTCTCTCGCTCAGTCATCGCAAATTGTTTTTGTTTTGATCTCTTCGTTGGTGCTTTTATTTTTATAATTTTTTTTTCGAGAACTTTAAAGAAATGGTGGTGTAAATGTGTGGAAAAATCAACTAAAAAAAAGAAAACAAAAACAACCAAAAACAAAAAATATGCAACAGTCATCATTAGCATAGACACATAGTAAATGTGTCTGTGCTAAGTAAAATTTATGTAGTGTGTAGTGTTGGAAAACGTTTTATATTTATTATTGTGAAAAATGGTGGTGTATATTTTGTTATTTTTTTGACATTTTTTTTTTAACTAGCGGTCGTTTGTAGTTTTTCTTCATGAAATTTTAAAAAGTATAAGTATAAATAATTAGATTAAATATTTTCTTTAGTTTTTCAAATTTTGTTTTTATATTTGTTGAGTTCAGCCATATGAATTATTTATTTTATTTTTCTTTCATAATTCCAGTTTTTAAGGATAATTTAGAGGTTATATTTCTAATGTTGCCAATTTCTATTTTTTATGTAATGGACTAATTTTAAGTTCAAATAGTTTCAAAAATTACTGAAATATCCTTGCTTTCCTTTAGCATCTGATTCATATCTCGACAATCAGAATTGAAAAATATTTCTTATCGATACTTAAAATTTTCATTTGAGCTTGTTTCCTTGTTCAACAATTAATTTTTAATTTATGTTATGTTAAAAGACGTACAATCGATATTTTGTACAACTTCCTATTCTCCTATCCCTTCTCTAACTCCTATAAGCTCAAAATTTCTTATAGCATCTGATTCATATTTCGACAATCAGATTGAAAACTATTTCTTGTTGATACTTAAAATTTGTAATTTTAAACGAATTTCCTTGTTCAGCAATTTATTTTTAATTTATGTTAAACTTAAAGTACTTTGTGCCACTTCCTATTCTCCTCTCCCTTCTCTATCTCCTATGAGTTCAAAATTTCCGCTATACAAATTGTCTTGTATAAACGAACGCTTTCTAAACGCTTTCTAAAGGCTGTCGTTGAAATGTTATTGAATATTTGAACATTGATAAAGGAATATATTTTCCGTATTTTTCAGATCTGTTCGAAATATAATTTGAGTTTTTGAGAGAGAATAAATAAGAACATAATGATATGACAAACTAGTACGTACTCGCTATTCGTAATTAGAAAGAAATTCTGGGCTTTCACACGAATTACGCTGAATAATGTTTTAAAGTCGGATATGATATATATCATATATAAATACTCTAAGAAACTATAAAAATACCTACAGTAGACTCGCAGAAACGTTAACTAATTTTAACCAAGGATGTTCTCGTTTTCGATTGGTATACATAAATATAAAACTTTTTATTCTTCTAGGATTAGAAATAAAAACATTTTATTCTTATTCGAGATTTTCGCAATTTTTAAACATTAGAAATTGCAAAAAAATCACGTTTTTGAGTTTTGAATTTTTTTAAATTTCTGAGTCGTTCACATTTTCGAGTGTTCAGGTTTTCGTGAGTGCACTATATTTTGAAAGTGTCAAGTCCAATTATCAATAAATATCAATAAATTTGTTTGAAAATTCTTAAATGTTTCAGTAATAAAATTATTTTTGACTTATTTTCCGTTATATTAAAAGTTGCCAGTATTTCAAACAGAATAAAAAAATAGAATAAAACTAACAAGTAACAATTTAATTATACATTTTTTTTATGATGGCACTTAAGTTACTTTTTTCGATTTTATATTACGTTCGAATCTACTTCCTTCACAAATTCAAATAATTTTATTTCTCCAAGAGGAAGGAGAAGCCATATATAGACACGTTTTTATTGTATCTTCGTTATAAAATGCAATAAAATTAGAGTACGATCCTTAGAAAATATCTTTTGTAGTTTTTAAAATTCTCTTCGATTAAAAAATTTATATATTTTTTAATGAAATTATTAATCAAAATAGGTCGGTCCTCGACTTAGTTCGGAAAATAACTTTTTTTTATATTTATTAACGATGGTTGTATAACTCAGCGGTCTACATTAATTCTATGCTCATGTTGCGCATTGGAAATTATAACCAAAACCGATCTAACCCCAAAAAGAACGAATAGTATTTTCTGAAATCAGCTTTTCAACCCGAAACTGAAACAAGCATAACTTACAGTCTAATCCACGAAATAAGTTAAAGTTATAGTGGCATTCTTCATTCAGCTATAAGTTTTCAGATAAAACTATTCAAATGTTGTTTGAAGAAGTAGAATATTAAATTATTTGCGGAGTAAGAAAAAAAAAAAAAATAACACTTAAATCTCGATTTTCTTGATGTTGATTTCCATCACATCACTATAAGTATTAGTGAAAGCATTTAACGTTTTAAATTCTATTTTCGAATAAGCATCTATGCTGCTATTCATAAATTCAATATAAAATTATTTTTTTCAAATATTTAAATTGAATTGCAGCGATTTTTTCAATTGGATTTTTCAAAAAATTTTCCCTGAAGTTTTTTTTTAACAAATATGGGCCAGCTTGGAAATGCATATTTACGCTACATATTATACGGAATATGTTCATAAATGCAATTTTGTTTTCGACAAAATGATCAAAAGTGCAACTCTAAAGCAATATAATATTATTTGCAACATTTGACATGCATCGGCAGTGCAAATTAATAATGCAGTGATGCATTTAAATTTGAAAATTTAAAATAAATGTATTTAAAATATTTTACTAGTTAGATGAATTGATAGATATTTTGCTCATTTTACGTAATATTCGCAAAATATTTGCTTAGTCCAATTTAATCTTTATTGGTTTAATATTTTATATAAATCGTGTCACAATTTTCCAAATCGGTTCAAATAAACTTTATATATAGTTGCTAAATTATACCAATACAGGTACAAAATATACACCATGCGCGAGTGTTTTTAAATTTACGCACATTACATAAGTATCTATAATTATTTTAATAATAACAAAGTGTATATTAAGTGTGATAATAATTTAAATTAAGACGATCAATCATACCACACTCCCCGTAAAGAGATCAAAAAAACAGACAGTCAGCCTTAACAACTGAAGATAAGGGTAACACAATGATGATTGATGTTTATGCTGAATACTGGGAGAATTTATTTAATATATTTTTTCTAAGCGAATTATTTTTTTGTTTTACAAAAAAGTTTCAGACCAAAGTGGTAAATATTCTGTGATAAGTATACAATACTCTTATTTTATTATCTTATTTATATTAATTAGTTTAAAAAAAAACATATAAAGAGAAACAAAAACTAAATAAAATGATTTTATCAACAATAAAAAAAAAAAACAATATTGAGCTGGTTAGTCCTTGAAGTTTGGTAGCAATTTACAATGAAAACAAAGTGTATATTTTATATAAATTGGTACATGTAGACAGACTACATATATACACTATGAAATGTGCATATGAGAAATATTAAAAGCACATGCGCAGTTAATTTATACTTTATTAATTGTTTTGTTTTTTGAAAATTGTTTAATGATTTAGGGGAACAAAATTGTTAAGAGATCTGTTGGGAGAAATTATTCTTTCTAGATATTTTTAAGAGAGAGAGAGAATATAAACTATTTAAATAATGCAAACGAATGTTGTGCGAAATATCAATTAAAATGTTCCTAAGCTAAAAAAAATATAGGTTTTTTTTCATTTGCAATTAATTTTTCTCATCAAGAATTATAATTCGGTAATAATTATGAGAATTATTTTTTGCCTTCAATGCAATGCAGTGCAATTTAAACTTTTTAGTCAAGTTCATGGCCTAAGAGAATAGTTTGTAACTCCATACGAAAGTTGAAATTAATCGTTCATATGATTATCATATCATTATTAAATTCAAAACTATTTATTTACCTTTTCATAAATTGATCTCTAAAATAGTTAGATTCAAAACTTTCAATAAACAAATTCGAAATGATGCTATTTTATGTAAATAATGGCAAAATTGAAATATTAAATGTACAAATAAGTAGTACGATTGACAGTTTCTTAAATTTATTTGTTGTTTTTCGGAAAATAGTTTTTGTTTTTTTCAATTACTGTGATCGTGCATTTCAATTATTTTTATCCATTTATACAAATCCTCGAATTTAAAATTTATTTTGTTTAAATGTTCAAAATTACTTTTTTTTAATTACTTTAAAATCCTCAACAAATAATTATGATATTTTAAAAATCCAATTAAGGTTTCAATCTTCTAGATTGAAACCTTAATCCTATTCATTTCAAAAAATCTGTAAATAATAAATGAAAGAAATATTTAAAAAGTGTTTATTTTTTTGCTAAATTTTCAAAAATGTTTCTATAAAATTTTAAATCTTTGGGTATTAAATTTATTTGAATTGAATATCAACGAAAATGTATTCCATTCTATAGAGATTTATTCAATTGGTTTTACGCTTTTTTAGAATTGACTAAAATTTTAATACATAATTTACATTTTACAAAGATTTCATACATTAAAATAAATGTTTTACACGAAATTAATTCTTTACGTATAAAAAAAGACAAATAATCAAAAAGTTTGTACGAATTTTAAAACACTTCCTAGTATCAACTGCAATTTCTAATATATTGTATAAACCCTTTGGAATAAACCGATTAATACGAAATACCATAATCAGGTCTACTACAACTATTCTTTAAAAATATTAAAATAATTTCCTCATCAATCAAAATTGTTTTAAATTCCATTTATTTAATACCAAACACATATTTACGATTAAATACCATAAATTTTGAATATATGCCATAATTTCTAATAGTGGTTTTCTGAGATAATTTAATACCATTTTTTAATAAATATAGATGGGAATCTCATATACGATCATATGAAAAATAAATAAATAAATAAAACATTTGTTTAAGACCGTATTTAACTTTCTCAGCATTAGACTTTTTAGTAAAGTTAAATTTACTATTTTACTGAGGAAATTTTTCCAATAAAATATTTCGCATTTGCTATAAATAGGATTATGTTTTTATTAAAGTTAAATCATAAAAATAAAATACAAATTCACAATATTCATTTAGAGAATGTTTTGCATAAATTTTCCGATCATACAATCTTTATGTAACTGATCGCGATATATCATTCAAAATATGGTTTCTTATTGCAAATATCTTGACAATTTTTATTATTTATATTCAATAATAATGAAATACTTTTTATATCAAAAGAAAATAGAAATCACGATCAGTTTTAGAAATGTGAATGATTTTTTTTTAAAGTTTCATTTTAGAAAGCTAATGTTAATGAATTCTAAAACATGGAAATTTTATTTTTATCATGAATCCATTAGTTTTTCTAGATCTATGCTTTTATTACAAAATCTTTAAGACAAATTATTAATAACAACAATAACTACGCAGTCAGAATTATACCAAATGAAAGCCAAATCGAGAATTTCGAGATTCATTAATCCATTTGATAATAAAACGATATTTTTTTCTGTTTTAAAATTGAACAAAATCCAAGAATGTTTAAGTAAATTTAATGGATAACTTTCAATATCTAAAGCGCAATTGCAACATTTTAAAATGATTTAAAATTTATTAAATTTTTTCTGGAACCCATAATAGAACTAATTGGATGTTAATTTCTATTTATTTTGTTTAGTTTAATTTTCTATTTTCCTACAAATTGTTCTCCTGAATAATTTATAAAATGTTTATTAAACTAAATTACTTTCAATAAATTAGAGTATATTTAAGTATTTTAAAGTTTTCATGTAATATCTGCTACCAAGCTCAAAGGATTATACCAGTTGTATTTATTTTAAATCTAAAAATATTAAGAATATATATAGAGGAAATATCTGCGAAAAGAATATAATCTATGGTTCTCGATCACAATTTTATTACGATAGTTAGAGATTGAGTTAATCAGTATTTAATTTATTAAGTTGGCAGATTATATATGAACAAACTGAAATATCTCTACAGATTTTTAAATATCTGTTAATTATCTTAATTTTCTTCAAGTGGTCATTGTATATATGCTTATGCGTTCCTACATTTTCTAAATAAAGTTCTCGTTTACTTTTCAATTGCCTTAAAATCTATTTGTTCAAAGTTTTAAATGAAAGTATGCCAAAACAAACAAGATTTTGTTTGATTTTCAAAGAGATCTTTAATATGACTGATCATAATACAATAAAATATCCAATACATATGATTTATTGTGAAGGTATATTTTGATTGAATTGCGAATATGCTTTCAAATATATATGTATAAGTCTTCTTTCTTCTAATGCGTTTAAAATTAATAAACCTGGGGAATATTTTTTTAATACGATTTGTAATTCTTTCGACTTTGTATGAATAACAGAAGAGTTATTTTTTTGAACTAAAATTCACAGATCTTTAGATATTCGAATTATAAACAATTGATCTTAACGAAGCAATTGAATTGCTTGTATTATGGCAGGCTGTTTTAGAATTAATAACAAATTCTCATGTTCATGACGAAAAAACATAAAAATTTAAAGGGTTAAAAAAATCTTCTTTCTATAAAATGAAAAGAGCAAGAATCAGGGTCTTACCCTGTCTTAAATTAGTTGGCCTTTGGAGGCTTAATATTGGAATTTTTGTTTACATAAGTATTCAAAACATTTATATTTTTCGAAGCGTAAGAAAAATTATTGGAACTTGTTAACGAAATGCCCTGAATTACGAAATATATTAGTTTGTAACAAATCTATTTATAAAAACACTTGTTCTTTTTGAAACAAATTAATTAAAATAATACAAGTAGAGGAACACTATTTTGAAAATGTAGACTACAATCTGCAAAATTTTTGAAAAGTAATAGAAAAGTGCTGCTTACTTTTTATACTAAAATATTCTATAATTTCCAAAGTAAGAAAATCTATAATTTATTTCCAAATATTTATAATTCGATATTACAACATACATATTACAACCAATTTTATATTTGTTTAAATCTTTACAAACTCTTAATACTAACCTCAAAATAATCATATTAATTTTTTTCAGCATATCTTAAGCAAAAGCCTATCTCCAGCAACAAAACGTTTTCTCACACTCTTTTTTTTTGCCCTATAAATATATAACGAAATAAATTATATTAATTTCTTGTTTCTTAATTTTTAGTACAAACTCTGGTTGAAACAAATCTATTTTCCGATGCGCTATCAGCAGCTACTGGCCCTAAAAAGGTTACCAAACGTAAACGTCCCAATACTCCATTGGTTAATGGCAAAGAGACCGGTAGTCCTGCCTCACCTACCAGTCCGGATGCTCCTAAAGTAGTGCCTTTGAAATTCTATCAAGATACCTTGGACGAGTCGAAAACAGAAGATTCCAAATCGGACAAGGAAAATGAAGAATCAAATGCCACAACAAAATCATCAGAAAATGAAGCCGATGATAAAGATATGGATGATGACGATGATATACCCTTGAAAAAGGTTAAAGAAGATATTGAACAGAAGGTGGCTCAGGAAAAGAAAGAAAGTATTAGTGCTGAATCAAATAGCGGAGACATAACAAAAGATGATGAGGAGAAAGCAGTAACAGAAAGTGGTTCTTCACCAAGCCGTCAACAGGGATCTCCTAAAGATGAAGATAATGATGTTGAAATGGTGACAGAGAAAAAACCAGGTCCTGGCTGTGGTCCCAATGGACCACCTGGAGTTTTAATGTTACATCGCCGCAAAGGACCTAAAAAGAAGTTGACCTGGCGTCCTCAAGAAACTCTGGAACAAATACGTTACTTTGAATTGGATGAAAATGAACGCTGTAATGTTACCAAGACCTCGTTTATGGACATGAAGAATATGGAACGTTTTAGTGAACGTGATGCAATTGTTATGGCCCGTCGTGGTTTCAATCAAGAAGACAATATGGAACCTCAGACAAGCTGGAAACCTTTGATTGAAGTAGATGATGTGCCACCGCATCCGGAGGGTAATCAATCGAAACAGAGAAAGATACAAGCAGAACGTGAATTGACTACCTTGAGGGCCTTGTATTTTACACATGCTCTAATACCCGACTCACCTGCTGAAGCAGAATTTGAACCAGCATTTAATCATGATGTGCCACTTATTCCGCTAGAAGACTTGACTGGCAATCCTGATGCCGTTAATGATTTCACCAGTATGCCTTGGCCTGAGCCACGAGGTTCTCCCAAACAGGGTGATAATGCCATGTCGGGAACTGGTGGTTTAGGAAGTCCAGTGAATATGTTTGGCAATGCACCTGCTCCAATGGCAAATGTTCCGCCTATGAACAATAAACAAGGTGGCGGTAATCCCTTCAATCCTTTTGTTAATCCATTTGTTGGCAATCAAGGACCAAATGGACCCAATGGACCATCAATGCAAAATAGTCCCCAAAATCAATGGCAAGGCCCGGGCAATGGTATGGGCGGCCCTATGGGTGGTAATGGCCCAATGATGGGCAATCCTTTCAATGGCAGCCACGGTAGCCCTATTATGGATATGGGCGGACCTGGACCCATGGGTCACAGTCCCATGATGAATAATGGTCCTCCGCAAAACTTTATGAATCAATTTTCCCCTAATTTCGTGGGACCAAACAACAATCCTTTTATGGGCGGTCCTCCAGGCTTCAATAATGGACCCAATAACTTTGGGCCTATGGGTCCCAATGGTCCCATGATGAATGGTATGGGTCCTGGACCCATGGGTAACAACTGCCCACCTCAAATGATGAATGGCGGCGGTCATAACAACAGAAATAATAATCGTGGCAACAATGGTGGCGGTGGTGGTAATTGGCGCAGTGGTGGTTCTAATTTCCAAGATAATAATGGCGGCGGTGGTAATTGGCGACCAGCTGGTCCTGGTCCTAATAATCGCGGTGGTGGTGGAGGCAATAATAATGGCGTTTGCAAAGCATTTATGCGTGGTCACTGTCGTTTAGGCAATTCGTGCAAATACATACATCCGAATAAAAGTAAACGGATATAGGAATGGGCTGACGATACCACTCTCCTTATAAAGGAGGAGGCATCAACAAACTCTACAACCCTACCTTCAACAAAAAACGACTGTGATACGAAATAAAGACTTAATTAACTATTAGGATAAATATAATTTTTCCAAACAAATTAAAAAAAAAAATTAAGTTTTAAACCTGATGAATAGTAACAAAACAAATCAAGACTGTTAATGCTAATAACGCCAAACATGCCCCCAATCCTGCCTCTGTCTTCTATATATATATGCTTCCTTAAGCATTTATGTAAACTAATTCCACAAACTGCTCTAATACAAACGGCTGGCCGCCTTTTAAGAAAACACAACAAATAATCGTTTAAGTATAAAAACCAAACTATTAACGTAAAAATAAAATTTTCTAAAATTTGCTAATTAGAGGAGAGAAAAATGGGATTAAAATTATAAAACATTATCAATATAAATTTAAAAGTAATGACAAATTATTATGTAAATATTAATTAACAAAATATGTTTTGTAATCATGTTATAAAAAACGTACCATTTTGCATTTTTTTTTTAATTTGTAATATTGTTATTTTTTTATAACTTTTTATCATAATTTATTTGCATAAAATTTATGCCCTCGTTTAGCATTCATTCATTTATTCTTCATTCATTCATTTAATTTTAAACACCACAATCAATATGTTTGTGTTAATATTTAATTATAATTATTCATTTATATGTTTATTGAAAGAAAGAAAGAAATATTTAAATAAGCTAAATAATAATTATATAAACTAGTTTAAAAATAAATCAAAGAATAATATTACATTTAAAAATAAATTAGAAATAAATTTTTGTTATGTAGTGAATAGTTTATATTGTAATATTATGTTTAAGTTATTGATTTATACCTTTTTTTTACATACAAATAATTAGAAAATAATTGATAGTTTTTTTGTTTTGGAAAACAAACAATTATTAATGTTTTATTAATAACAAGAAAATATATAAATAAAAAATAAAAGATATGTTGAATTATATATTAAATTTGTGTGTGTTTTTTATTTTTTAAATATTCTTATAGGGATATATTTCAAAGGCCAATAAATGGCAGAAACACTTTTTATTTTTTTTTCTTTTTAGATAATCACTAGACTGGACTTTAGTTCAGAATATGCTTTGACTATAGAATCTCTTCTAGGAACTCATAATTAAGACAAACAAAACTTACAAGCTGATCGTTTTTTTATAATATAAAATAACAATCCAATTTGCTAAATACCAACCCAAAGCAAAAATACATTTTATACTCCAAGTTGTTATCTTTTGAAATTACGAAAAGATAGTTGGAATTGTAAATCATAATTGTCATTATAGTAAATATTATTTTAATTTTATACATAGAAATCTCCATAAAAACAGTACATAGTTTCAGCTAGTTTCGGATTCGGCCGAATATTCGGCTTTTTTTTAAATAAATTACATTAAAAATTTTAAACAAATGTATGAAACAGCTGATTGGAACTGATTCGTATTTTATTTCTTTCACTCTAGGTCTCCACAAAGGAAATTTTATTTCCTAACATAAGAAATAACGTCGGCAGAATAACGGGAATGAAATGTTATTTCCAACAATATGTTAAGGGGTGGTGAAAACGTAAATGAGAAATATTAATATCATTTTGTCTTTTTTTTAACAAAAATCTTATATTTTTTCTCAGTTTTTATTTTTTTATTGACTTTTTTAAACAAAATTAATTAATTTTCCATCTTTGTTTTGTTAAAAAAAAATTAAAAATTTGTAAAAAGGACAATCAATTTGACAGCTTATGTTAAACATTATTGCTGAGTTTTGTGTTTAAACATTTATTGCGAANTAGATTGCGCAANAGATTTCTTATTGGTCCACACGTAATATTTTAAAGAGAGAGATAGAATTTGACAATTGCGGACACAAAAATGTTAACGTGCGGACTAGGGGTTAAGGAAATTTTTAATGTTTTGATTTTATTTTTTTAGGAATTATTCCATAACTTTTAATTTTTAGGGAAATTTTAGATTTAATTTTTAGGGAATATTTCAATATCTTTACTTTTAAAC
>MINK01187978.1:19068-29340 GCA_001735545.1 Phormia regina
TTCAATAAATTTATTGAAAATTTTAAACAAATTTTCCTTTTATATAAATAAATTTTCTTTTTCTTCGAAATATTAAATTTTCCGAATTTTCAAAATTGTCGATAAATCAGAATTTTGAAAATTTTTTTCTTTGATGTTTTAGTTGAAAATATAGATAAAATTTTCAAAAAACTTTTAAATTTTCTTTATATGCAAACTTTGGAAAATTTTCTTTCTATAAAAAAAAAAAAAATTATCGTTAAATTTTTTTTCGATCTTTTTATAGAAAATGTTTCGATTAAGATTGTTTTTTTTTTTTTTTTTTTAAACATCTTTCGTTAAATTTTGGGTTAAAAAAAAATCTTTAAAATTTTCTTTTTAAAATATCTCTTTCCCATTTTATTTTAACATCATTTTTTCAGTTAATGTTCTTTATAGAAAAATTTTCGTTAAATCTTGTGCGCTATAAAATTTTAGTAAGATTTTTTTATAATAGAAATTTTCATTAATTTTTTTATTACTATGCAAAATTTTTCAAAATTATTTTAATATAGAATTTTCATTAATTTTTATATAGAAAATTTTCCATTAATTTTTTATATAGAAATTTTCAATCATTAATTTTTTATATAGAAATTTTCGTTAATTTTTTTATTACATAGAAAATTTTCGCCAATTTTTTTATATAGAAAATTTTCGCCAATTTTTTTTTATATAGAAAAATTTTCCGCCAATTTTTTTTTTAAATATAGAAAATTTCGCAATTTTTTTTATATAGAAATTTTCGGGGAGCCCAATCTTTTTTAATATACAAAATTTTCGCGGCAATTTTTTTTTTATAGGAATTTTCGCCAATTTTTTTTTTAATAGAAAATTTTCGCCAATTTTTTTTTATACGAAAATTTTCGCACAATTTTTTTTTTCCTACTATAAGAACAATTTTCGCCAATTTTTTAAGACAAATTCGCCAAATTTTTTAAAGCAATTTTTTCGCTCAATTTTTAGACAATTTTTCGCCAATTTTTTTATAGAACCATTTCGCCAATATTATAGACAATTTTCGCCAATTTTTTTATAGACAATTTCGCACACATTTGTATAGAAAATATTTCCAAATTTTCAATAGAAAATATTTTTTGCAATTTTTATAAAAAGTTTTCGCCAATTTTTATAGAAAAATAAAATTTTCGGCCATATTTTTATATATAAAAAATTTTCGCAATTATTTTTAAAGACAATTTTGCCAATTTTTTTTTTAAAGACAATTTTCGCCATCTTTTTGTTATAGACAATTTTCGCAAATTTTTATTAGACTATTTTCGCCAATTTTTTTTATAGACAATTTTTTCCGCTCAATTTTGTATAGAATATTGCCGAATTTTTTCAATAGAAAATATTGCCACATTTGTTTTATAGAAATTTTCGCCAATTTTTTTTTTTATAGAAAAAATAAAAATTTTCGCCAAATTTATATACGACAATTCGGCTCAATTTTTCTAAATAAGCAATTTCGCCAAATGTTTTTCTATAGAAAATTTTCGGGCCAATTTTTCTAGTAGACAATTTTCGCCAATTTTTTCTATAGACAATTTTCGCGCAATTTTTCTATAAACAATTTTCCGCCAATTTTTTTTAAAGACAATTATCGCCAAATTTTTTTTATAGAAAAATTTTCGGCCAATTTTTTTTTATAAGAAATAAAAATTTTCTAATCCAAATTTTTATATAAAAATATTCGCAAAATATTTAATAGAAAATTTTCGCCCAATCTTTTTATTATAGAAAAATATTACGTTAAATATTCTTATTAAGAAAAAAATAAATTGAACATTTTCGTATAAAAGTTAATTTATTACTTTGATTTAATTATAAATAGAAAATTTTTGTTAAATATTATTTTATATGGAAAATTTTCTATTTCTTTTTATTTTATAGATTTAATATTTATATTACAAATTTTACTTATTTCAAATTTTCCAGTAAAATTTTTTACAGAAAATATTCATTAGGGTATTTTATTTTTTTATAAGAAATTTTCGGATAGCGCACATTATCGGTAAAAAATTTTTTTTTCCTTTTTTTAAAGAAACTTTCCGTCAATAAATAAATTTAAATTTTTATGAACATTTTTTCAGCAAAATTTTTCGTTAAAATTTTATTTTTTTTTTTAATGGAAAATTTCGTTATTTTCCTTTTAAAAATTTCATTATTTAATTTTTTTACGGAAAAATTCTGTAAATATCCTTTTTAATAGAAATATTTTCCGTAAATTTTTTATTCTTTAGAATTTTCGTCACAGTTTTTTTTATTTTTTTTTTTTTTAACGGATTTTTCTTTAATTTTTTTTCTTCAATGGAAAATTTTACGATTTTTTTTTGTATTATTAAAAAAAAGTTTAACCGAAAAATTTTCGTTGAATTTTATATTTATAAAAAAATGTTCGTTAAATTTTATTTTTATAAAAATCTTTAAAAAAATCATCGTTGAATTTTATTTTTTAAAAATCTTTATTAAAAATTTAAATTTTTAATAAAGATTTTTTTATTTTTATAAAAATTTTTATAGAAAATGTTCGTTGAATTTTATTTTTATAAAAATCTTTATAAGAAAATGTTCGTTAAATTTTATTTTTATAAAAATCTTTAAAAAAAATCATCGTTGAATTTTATTTTTTAAAAATCTTAATTAAAAATGTTCGTTAAATTTTATTTTTATAGAAATGTTTATAAAAAATGTTCGTTGAATTTTATATTTATAAAAAAATGTTCGTTAAATTTTATTTTTATAAAAATCTTAAAAAAATGTTAGTTAAATTTTATTTTTATAAAAATCTTTAAAAAAATCATCATTGAATTTTATTTTTCAAAAATATTTATTAAAATTTTTCGTTAAATTTTATTTTTATAAAAATGTTTATAAAAAATGTTCGTTGAATTTTATTTTTATAAAAACTTTTATAAGAAAATGTTCGTTAAATTCTTTTAAAAATCGTTTCGTTAAATTTTATAGAATTTTTCCTATAATATTTCTCTTATACCGAGAAATTTGTATAACAGTGATGATGATTTGAATTTGCAATTTTATTTAATTAAATATTTTCTTCAAACAGCTTTGCTTGGTAGTAATAATTTCACAATAAATTCCACATTCTAGGTCATTAAAGAAAAAAAAAATAAGTTCATTATGTCTAACATATGCTTAATAGAATAGTAATGAATGTAGCCACATATTTTAAAAATCAATATACAAAATATTTGTTGCTTTTTATTTGCAGGTGAAAGAATGTGACGACATCGAAATAATCAAGGGTTTGTTAAACTTAAACTAAAAACCTAAATGAAACAAAAAATAAATTTATTTCTAAGGTTTCACTAAAAAAAAACGAAATAAAAAAATAACAGGTATTGAAATCATTAGAAAAATCATTAGTATTGAAAATTTCATCATAGTTACATATAACGCATATAAAAGTTTTTGAAATATCATTATGAATCTTTTTAAAATAATAATTTTATTGATTCAACTTTATACCTGCGTTTCGGGTTTAAGTTTTACGGTCACCTCTAGAATCTATATGGATGTTAAACATCAAAAAAAACCTTTGGGTCGTTTAGTATTTGGTTTATTTGGTAACATAGCTCCAAAAGCAGTCACTAACTTTCGTCATATCTGTTTGAGGGGTATAAATGGCACCACCTATGTTGGTTCACAATTTCATCGTGTCATCAATCGTTTTCTTATACAAGGCGGTGATATTGTTAATAATGATGGTACTGGTTCGATAAGTATTTATGGTGATTACTTTGAAGATGAAGCCTTGGATGTGGAGCATATAAGACCGGGTTATTTGGGTATGGCTAATAGGGGACCCAATACAAATGGTTGTCAATTTTATGTAACCACCGTGGCGGCCCAATGGTTAAATGGTAAACATACGATTTTTGGTAAAGTTATCGAGGGTATGAATACTGTGTACGCTATAGAAGATGTGAGTTTAAAGATATTTAGAAAAGCGATGAGTGTTTTCGAAAGGGGTTCTTTTTTCAATATTTTTTTATTAACTTTTAAAAGGTCAAAACGGATACCGATGATCGTCCTATAGATCCAGTGGTTATTGTAAATTGTGGAGAAATACCTACAGAACCATATGTATTTTATCCGGATGATTTTAGGTAAGTTTTTTTTTTTGAAGAAAAAAATATATTTTAAATTTGTTTGGAACAGAAAAAATTATTCTTTAAAAGATTAACAAGTTATATCTCTATATGAGTAAAAACAAACATGTATATCATTTTATATCTCCGATTTCGATGACATTCGGTATATACACTCATTACGTCAATACAAAATTTAAAGTTCTTCAAAATTTTCAAATTCGTTATAGTTTAGATTTTATCGGGGTTCAAAGTTTACTTTCTTTTAATTTTTTCATAAATATATGAAATTGAAATCAACATATCTCCGGACCTATTTGTCCAATTTAAACAATTTTTGAGTCATGTAATGCTTAATGAATCCACTTTCTATATATTTTTCTGAAATGAATTCTTCAAAAGAAAAGTGTAATTAGATCAATATTTGTCCTTTTATCAAGTACATTTAAAAAAACATGTCCTTCCATTTTTATAATTTTTCCATAAATTGTTTCCTAAAGAGTTGGCATTCAAATATAAAAAAAAATTAGAGTGAGATCATGAAGGGATGTTGAGAAAATTAAAATTTTGTAAAAAAATCATTTATTTCAGTAATAATATAATATATTTTTTTAGTATATTTATGCCCTACACCACTATAGGAGTTTGGGGTATTCTGCGTTTGTGATGATGTTTATAACGCATAGAAATAATTATCCCAAACCCACCTTAAGGTATACCTATCGACTCATAATCGCTTTTTGAGTCGATTTAACGATGTCCGTCCATCCGTCTGGTCGGCTGCAAACCTTGTGAACAAAGTACAGGTCGCAATTTTGAAGATATCTTGATGAAATTTGGCACAAAGGACGAAGCCTATTGAAATTGGTTATGTTCGACCCATTATTTCACCTGGCCCCCATGCAAATGTCCTCCTGGAATTGAGTTTTAACACTCAAAATTATCTTAAAAATAGAAACATTTTAATGAAATATAACACAAATAAGTTTTATGTAAGCATTAATTTCGTGAAGATCGGTCCATAATTCACCTTAGTTCCCATATGAAAATCATTTTAATATGCACAAATCTCACAAAAATATTAGTATGAACTTAATATTCGACATAAAACATAAATAATTAAGTGAAAGTCGGTCCATAACTAACAACAGCTCTCTTATACGGGGAAGATTTCGGGAATCATTAAAAAGTGCATAAATACATGTGAATCTTGGTCTCGAAGTAATATTCAGTATTAATTTTTTTTCACTTTATAATTGGCCCCTTCCTGAATTTTGGTAGACATGGGCAATGGTGTAGGCTTAACCGATTATACCATCTTCCCTCGTTTTGTTTTGTATATGAATATAATTGTAAAATGATTATTTTAATATAAAGATAAATGCGTTTGTCCCAAAAAATTTGGATTTTATTTGTAATGGAAAAATTCAATATTTTCTATAAATTCTAAAAAAAAAGAAGTAAATCTAATATAATTGCATCTAAAAAATAAAATTGCAATAAAATGCATTTTGTTCAAAATGTGAATAATTTTTTTAACTCTTTCAGTTGAAGATGATAACAGTACAATTTAAAAAAGTTTTTTTTTTCAATCCGTTAAGTGATCTCCAAGATATTGTTGCTTAAACTAACACACTTTTATGATATTTTTTAAGTTTCTATAAATAATAATAAAACTAAAACAGAAGATCATAAATAGATTCCATAGATGTAACTTCTAAATTATTCGTCATCAATCGAAACAGTGCATTAAAATCGCGGATTTATTGTCCAAATATTTGGTCGCACCGAGACTATTTGGACAATAAGTATTATTTTTAAAAGCTATTTATATTGTTTCGCCAAGATTTATTTATGTATTACAATTTCTCAAATTCAAAAATATTATTAATAATAAACCAAAGACTTATATATAGCCCGCGAATATACACAGGAATTTTTCTTGCCGCAACTGTGAGTTTATAGGAGAGAGAGGAGAAGTGAATACTAAATTTTTACATTATCTTTACCTTTCTCGTCTACAAAGTAAGAATTGCGTCAAAACAAATAGCTGTGTGTGAACCACGACAGTGTTGAAAAAATAATAGGGACACTATAATTTTTCAATGTATTTTAATTTTTTTAATTACTATTCCATTAAAAGGTATATAAATTAAATTAAATAACTTCAAATATTTTAACTTATAAAGCAAAAATAAGAAACTAGATCTGCCAAAAAATATATTTTTTAAAGGCCTGGCAACTCATTCTGCTGAAACCACGTTTTAACGTTTCTAACGGTATGCTGGGGATCATTATCCTGCATGTATTCCCATTTTAGTGGCATTTCATCCTCAGCATATGGAAGCATTTAGGTCTTAAGAATGTCAATATAGTCTAATTTTTTCCTGAATCCAAACTATTGGACCAACTCCAGAGGCCGAAAAACATACCCATACCATTAGAGAACCACGGTGGTAGTTTAATGTTTTTTTGTATATTTTGAATCAAATTCAGCATATGCAGGACGACATACAAATGATTTTCCGTCAAATCCAAATAAATTGACTTATGTTTCGTCTAACCATAGACGTTGTTCCAGTTTTTACGGCAAAGGTGTAGATTGGCAAATTCCAAACTTTTTTGTATGCTCAACAGAGTTACTTTTCTCGGATTGCGTCCCATTAATCCGACTTCCTGCAACATATTTATTATTGATCGACTTGTCACTGAAGCACATAATTCATTTTTACGACTATTTGATGACATAAAGGGGTTATTTTTGGAAAGTCAAACTAAACGTTAGTCAAAACGCGTTGACGTTTTACAAAGACCGAACGACTTTAGCTATAGCGATGAAATGTAGAACTATACCTTTATATAGATCCAAAGCAGGGACCGTAACAGTTAAGAAATTTAACAGTTATTTTCTGATAACTTTTATTTCTCCTCGAAAAAATAAAAATCGGAAAATAACTGTTATTTCCCGACTTTTATGATAGAAGTCACAACTGTTACGGTCCTGCTTTTATGCTTTCTACCTCTAGTTTCGCGACTTTTTTTTCGAATGAATGGCATTGAATACTTTAGTTTTAGAACACTTCATTATCTATGCAATTTTTCTAATTGATAACCCGTCCGAATTTAATTTAAGAATAACATTTCTTTCAGATTCATTACAATTGAAATTACAACTTTACTGATTATTTTGCAAATAAATATGAAATAAAAGCGCAAAAGTGAAATAGTAAACAAATAATGAAATTTCCTCATATGTATTAGGAACAATTAAATAGAGGGACTCCAAATTAATATAAAGAAACTGTTTGCATCTGTTTGTGAAAGTAAGGGTCGGCCCTATTATTTTTTCCAACACTGTATATTAAAATTTTTTATTTAAGAAACATTCGAAATTTTTTAATTGTTAAATAAATAAATGAGTTTTTTTACTAAATTTTAATTTTCCCAGCATTCCCTCATGATTCCACTCTAAATTTTTTATATGTTGATCCCAACACTTTAGAGAACATTTTAGGAAAAAAATTATAAAAATTGAAGGTATGTTTTTTTAAATATCCTTGAAACAAGAACAAATATAAATATAAATATTTCTAATTTTTGTTTCAATAAGTGGTTTTCCGCCTAAATCAATTTATAATTTTACATAAAAAGTTAAAAAAAAACTTCTTCATAGAAATAAATTTTTGACCCATTTTTTGACTACAGGAACCATAATACATCAAATCCTTATCTATATATATCTGTTGATCTGAGTGATTTATTAAACTTGACCTTATCCATATCGATTTCAGAACACAACCGAAAATTTAACTACATTTCACAAATATTTATTATAATTTATTATTTAAATTTGTATTTTTCTAAAATATTTTCCTCTTTCTTTTTTTTCAGTGTTATGGGTTGGATAAAGGCTGCCGGCTTACCATTCTGTAGTTCATTTATAGTCATAATGATTTTCCACTATTTCTTCCGACAATTAAATAGGTATTGTTAAATTATTAATATATAAAACAATTAAATTTTATTAAAAAAAAATATTTAAAATAAAACAAATTTTACAAAATAAAAAAAGTAAATTATGATTAAAAGTTTTTTTCAGTTTTATTATCATTTATCATTCCGATTTCTATCAATAATTAAAGCTCGTAGCATTATAGGTACAGTGGGTCCCATATGTAACTGTTGAATAAAAAACACATATAATTTCAAATGATAATTATGACAAAAACTTAAATTAAAAACATTTGAGACTTGATTGTGTAGTCACACTAGGCAAATATGTGATAAAAATATCAGAACTTAAAAATGTAAACTTACATCAATATAAAGATAATCCTCAACAAGTTGCTTATGTTCATAATGAGACTTCAGAGGACGAAATAGTACATTAACTTTAATAAACGTTTCCAAAAAGTTATCTTTACTATTTGCAAATAATTTACAATGTGTAAAATGATATTTTTGCTCCTTATACACGAATTTATTTAAACTATTATAATTATTTCGTAGGCATTTAGTTTCTTTGAAATTTATATTACGTTGATGTTGCTGTAAAGAATTTATATCATAGGAATGAGCATGTTTTAGTTTGGAATTATTTTCTAAGTCCCTAAGACGTTCATTGATATTACGATAGGCTTGTTTATCGCATATAGTAGATTTTTCTTCTGAGCGATAATAAGTGAAATTATCATTGTCCTTACTAAAAGAAATATATATTTTTATGTAATTTTTATTAAAATTTGTTTTAAAGTTAGACTTACTTCTTCAACATTTCAAAATCAATCATTAGACCTGGAATTTTAATTTCACTTCTAGCCGCTGTTACAAGTCTACCAGGACCTATAAATTCCATTTTAAAAGAAAATTTACTATATTGATTAAAATAAACTTTGCCCATATCTAAAATATGAATTCTCAATTGAAATGGTAAAGATTGTACGAGAAAGTGTTTTAAATTTAGAGGCTTTATTTCATCATAACTCTTTAGCTGCAACAAATAGTTTTGATAGAGTTGATTTAATAAAGAACAAGTTTCAGTGCTAAAACGTAATTGTTGTAAAAATTTTTCTGTTTGCATTTGTTGTTCCAAAACCGTAGAGTTCGGCAAATCTTCATTGTTATTAATTAAAACATAAGTTTGCATAAGTTTAAAAAATTGTAAATCTTTTTTCAATTCCATTTCAGAATCGTATTCTGAATCAGTAGTTAATAATGTTAAATCTGTTAAAAAACTTTTAGTTTCTTTTAAAGCATTTTCTTCTTCGTCTTTGTCATAAGGAATATGTTCATCTTTTTCGATAATTGATTTAAATATTTCAAAATAATATATTTTTTGCATTAAACGATATTCTTCGATAATTTCATAAGGTTCTTGTTGCTTAAGTGGTAATAAAGGTTTAGATATGATTAACATAGGCATAAGACCTTGTCCTTTTAATTTTAATCTTAATTCTTCACTTTCATTTATATTGATTGCTATTTCACGTTGAAATTCTTCATTAAATCCCATAATACCTTCACAGTGTATGTGAGTACTCTGATAGGGCATTAAATGAGGAGTTTTATTTTCCAATATATGTAAAAAGCCTGTAGCAATTTTTGACAGTTTTTCTTGAATTTTTGGAACATGTTTAATTTTTAAAGAAATTTCATAATTGGTGGTATTTTGAGCAAGTGTTTTACATCGATATCTTTCGTACCAAGGCTAAAAGTATATTTAATAATAATTTTAAGTTTAATTGTTTATTTTATTTTTATTTCTTTAATTATTTCATAGTATAATTAGAAAGTATACCCGTAGGAACAGCTGTTTTACAATTTTTTCATTGATACACCTCGCGTTACTGTCAAATTGTTTTTGTATTCGCATGTAAAATATTTTCGTGAGTATTTTAGTCTTCTTCTCCTTTATTCTCTCATTTTCTGTTCATAGCATTTTGACATTTTGAGCGGTAGTTTTACACTAACAAAATACAAGGAATTGTTGTTTTTGTAGATGTGCGAGTACTTTGTAATTATACTATGAATTATTTATTTATTTACGAGCTGATTGACCCGGCGTTGCGCGGGTTTTATTGAATAATAATATAAATTAAAATTATTTTTTTTTATGAAAAATTCTTCTACAGTAAAGGAT
>MINK01187979.1:8377-18802 GCA_001735545.1 Phormia regina
AAAAAAAAAAAAAAAAAAAAATAATAAAAAAAAATAAAAAAAATAAAAATCATCAGAATCATTCTAAAATATAATTGTTTCATAGAATGAATCAACATTTGATCAAAAATTTAAAAACCGAAAGTAATTTGGAAAAAAGCATGAAGGGAGTTTGAAATTTAAAATTTTTATAATAGCAGCTCGTATAAGTAACATGTTCTTAGTATTGGCATAAGTGGAACTCATTTGTTTGAAGTATGTTTGTACAGTTAGAGTAGTAAATATTTAAATGTATTCCTCCTTTATCTCTCCGCTTACGAAAATAAGTTTCTTTTGGCTACAATTGTGATGTCGCTACGATTTTACTACATATCTTTCCTCTAATTTTCAACTTAAATTATTATGTAGTAATAAACAAAAGAATTTTTAATCCCATATTATGGATCAAGAAAATTTTTCTGGATTGCGGTCGAAGACTTCATAATAATATGAAAGGATATATCCTATTTTTTTTCGAAAGTAATAAACATTTTAATATAACTAATAAAAAGATAGAAAATTGGAGGTTAATGTTAGGAACTTCTTTTGCTTATTAATTTAAACTATATAAAACGACAAATATCTAGACACCAAAAAAGTTACTCATAATACATTTAGAAAACAATTATTGTAAATTAAATTCAAGAGTAAAAAACGAACTTTATTTTGACCGGTAGTGGGTGGCCTTCATTACAAAAGGTGTCGGGAATTTAGTTCTCACCCTGGAAATGTTCAGATAGTCGAAAAACTAAGTATATGCAAAGTTTTGAACTGATTTAAATTATAGTCCAATTCTGAGATATTTGTGAAATTTCATCGTGAATATCTTAGATAGATCACAAGATATTACCGAAAAATAAAAAATACATAAAATACCAAGACAAAGCTATATTTCAGTTTTCACTTCTATCCCTAAAGTTTTGGGTGAAATCTTATTTTACTGGGATGTATTTGGTTGAAAGTTACGCGTTTTACGTAAATTGATTTTAATAACTATGATATTATTAGTTGTTCAATTTTCTTCATTTTAAACATTCAGAAAGGTAATAAACTGAAGAATTTAAAAAGATGATACCGAGGAAAATTTAAGTTCTAATGAATAATTCGTGGTTGGAGAAATAAAAAAAATAAAATTTTTATAATTTCAATCGCTTCGAGCCACCTCTAATTTTTTCCAATCAATCTAAAACTTTTATTATATGGTTTTTGGGGTGTTCGAACATTTCTAGAGGGTGAGACTGAAAATTTAAATATCTTTATTTTTTCCATACAATAAAGTGTATATGCATATATACATTTTCTTTTTTTATTTTAATGAAGAATTTTGTTAAATATTTTTCTTCTCCTCACTAAATTTGTACATACACTCAAAAAAAGTCGAGTTCATATTACCAAAGTTCAATTAGGTAATTGCTTTTTATATGAAAACGAAAATTCTGTTTTATGTTTTATTATGTAACACAATTGGTAATTAATACAATACATTTTGCCTTAAAACTGCTTGGGGTAACAAAATAACTGGAAAGAAATTAAAAAGGTATTAATTGTTTTTTTATGCAACAAGAACTTTTCTTCACCACATATTTTATGTGGGCATTTAAAATGCATACATGGATGGTTTCCAGTTACTGAAATTTTTTCAAACATACAAACCTAGAACTACTTGTTGTATAAATAATTTAATTAGCCAAGACATCCGCAACATCTACGAAGATAAAAGTATCTCTTCCAGTTTGTGATAATTATGTGCGCTTACGTTTGTACAATTACATTTTCTATCTCTGAAACTTCTGGAATAAGCAAAGTCATATGAAAATCATATGTTCTCCCAAAATTCTTTTCCAACTACCACTAACAATAACTATTAAAATTGTAATCAATTTGTTATTATTGTTATTATTACAATTTACATTTTGCTTTTAATTACTAATAGCATAACTAATATCTTTAAATAATAATAAAATGTTCCAAAATTAAAAAAAACAAGTGAGAATGTTATATTCGGCTCGGCCGAATCTATTATACCCTAAAAAAAATTACTTTAATCTAAACTTACCGAACAAATAAATAGATATATATACATTGCATATTAATATTAAACAACTCTTAAAAACTATATACTTTAAGATTTCTCTTCTTTTGTTGGTGTAATTTTTCATATTTAAAAGCTATTTTACCAAAAAAAAAAAAAAAAAAACGACTAAAATTATACGGTAAATTACCAAAGGAAAACTTTGTAACTTTTGTTATTTTACTATTACCAAGGTTTTTTTTTTTTTTTTTTTTTTTTTTTTTTGTAGTTTTCAAGACTCAGCATATAGTGAATACTTTAATCAGTTTAAAATTGAAACTATTTTCAGTCTATAATAGAGACATTCTCTTGTCCGTAGTCAAGACTGTAGTTCAGTTTATTAGTTTCTAATTGTTCTCAGAAAAAAATATTTCAAATTGTTTTATTTTTTTATCAAAATTATTAACTAACTTTCTAATTGGGTTAAAATTATATTTTAAATAAATTGACAGCTCTTAATAAAAATATAAAGAAAAATGAAATTAATATAAGTTTAAGTCAATTTTATATCTATGTAAGAAAGAAAAAATTAATAATAAAATCAATTATTATAGTTATTAATATATCTATACTACTTTCAAATCTAAACATAATTAATAAACTCAACATAGTTTATATAATTATTTATACTATAGTGGGTTAAACATATTTGAATTACTTTACATATACTGCGCCATCTAGCGTAAATTAACTTCACTTCTATAATTGGATTGTGTTTCTACTATATAAAAGAGACGAGTGTTTGTCTTTGCTAAAGTAAATGTGATGCTGTGCTGCGCTGATGTATTTACATCAAATTTCGCAAATCACGTCAAACAAATATGACGATTTTATATGCATTTTTCAAAAATGTTTGTAAAATCGTGCGCCCTAGGTCAGCAAATTCCCTCAAATGCATTTGAAATCTACATACATAAAAATTTAACGAAGTTTGAAAAATACAACGAATATACAATTCAATTCAACAAATACAATTTCCGTGCCACAGTGCAAAATAAAATTAAATTCCATTAAGAATTTTCCTTCTCATTTTATTAATAGATTTAATAATTACATAACCTGATAATCAGCCTATCGCGAACATCCGGAAATTATAACTCTATCTTCATTTTATCGCATTATTGTAAGATTCTTTTTCAATGAAATTATAACTACATATCTATAATAATCTAACATTATTTTTTGAAACAATCATTTCTTTTTTTAATAATCAATTTTTTCAATAAACATTTCTGCACGCGATTCGTACGTGTGAAAATGCTTTTAGGAGAGCTTTAAGATAACCTTATAGGTATTTTCAGTTAAAAATACATATATAGCTTCACATGCGGGTACTAAGTTGTATACGTGCTCATGGTGTCCAAAAAAAAAAAAAAAATAATTCCAATGGCAATAAACATGTTTCAGAATTTCGGAAAAAGTTTAGAACTAAAATTACATACATAGATATTCAAAAAATATAACAACGTAAGTTAGTTAAATTAATACGTATAATACGTATAGAGTATGAAACCGAGGTATGATTTTGAATATTCCTTGACAGATATATTTTACATGTTTTTTATACTCAAAATAGAATTCATTAATTAAAATCAATTAACATTTATAATAATTTAGAAACCTTTTGAATTAATATTAGTAAAACACAAAGATTTATATATTTATATATTATTTTTAAAGGAAGTATTGAAGGTTTTGATTGTAACACATAAACCCAATTTATTATTTATGGTTAACATAACTTCAAAGTTTCTTAGCATTTGCATTAGAGTTATGAATATTTATTAAACTAAATCTACTTTTTCAACACTATAAGTGAATACAAATGAAAAACCTAACAAAAAATATTTATTTATTTTTCATTCATAAAAAATCACAATATTAAAAACCATAAAGAACATTAACAAAAATAAAACATTGTTTTTTATTTGTCTTCTTTTTTTTTTGTGGCTTAAGATACATGTTTGTAGATATAAGTAACGCTTGTTATTCACTAAAAGTATAACCAGGTTAAAAAAAAAAAAACAACAACACATTAAAACTAAAAGCATTTTTTTTTTTTTTTTTTTTTTTTTTTTTTTTTTTTGAGAACAGCTTTCGTTTTTAATGATGGAATGCAATCAAAGTCAGCAACAGTCAACGACAACAGCATGTCAAACTTGGGTAAAATTATTATGGCGGTGATTACTATTTATCTTAGCACACTAAAATATTCATACATATTTATAGCTTTATTGTTTTTAACATGCACAGTGGTAAGAATGGAAGATGATTGCTATTATTACAATTTTAGTGGCCTAATTTCTAATTTTGTGTCGCGAAAAAAACACCTATAAAAATTTATATAAAAATTTTTAAATTTATTTTAATCGCCATTTACTTTCAATAACCTACTGTTGACAAGTACTCTCTGCAAAAGTTTATTCAAAAAGTCACTATAATAATTTAGTTCTTTTTTTTATTTATTCATGTATTTGAATTGTATATTTTGGGAGTTTTTTTTTTCAATTCTCTTTTGTTCTCTCTTCACACTTCTTTCATTGAATTTAAAAACGTGTGTAAAAAAAAGATGCTTTAAAGTCAAGTTTAAATCTAGAAATATGTGTGCGGGTACAAATATAATTTTGTATAGAATTCAGTGCGTGTGAGTGTGTGTATATATTAACAATATCATGTGAAAGCGGTATAAATTAGCACAACAACCACAAGTTATTTATATTCAAACAAAAACAAACAAATAGAAACTATCAATAGCAGGTACATAGTTGAACAAACCATCTTAAAGATACAATATGTAGGAAAATACTTAAACTATGTTCACATTTATCGAATATTTGACCAAATTTGCATGACCACTAATTTTACAAAAACATTGTTTGGAATTGTTTGATCTTGCAAATGTTTTGTAAAAGACAGTCGCGTCAAACAAAATTTGGTAAAATGTTAATTATGATTAATGATATGTAGAGCGCAGTTAGAAAATATTTTGTATAGTGGTTACGTCATTTTAGTCAAATATTTAATTAGTTTGAACATTGCTTAACACATATTTTATTATTTATAGAACATACATATACTTATGTACTGTATAAAATGGTGCACAGTGTTACTAAATTATAAATAGATATGAATAAACAGATATATAATAATGACGATTACTCAATTAAAGTCTAAATTGTAGACTTATAGTGCATCGATCATGGATGGTCTATAAACATAAAAATAAATATTTTATTTTTCTTAACCACTGTTTAAATTACAAGTGACAAAACAAGTACCTTGCAGCCGCTAAACTTCATTAGTTAGCAGTAATAATTTAAAAATGTACTTAAATATTTTATACATATACACACACAACTACTTATACATTGAAACTAATTTCTTACTTTCGTATGACAATGTTTAAAATTAATTTACTATTGATATCTTGTTTTTTTTTTTTTTTTAATAAATATTTTTAATTTTATTTTCTGCTTCTTACCTTTATTAATTAAATACAACATAAATGAAAGAAAGCGTTAAAGGTAAACATATATTTTATTTATTTTTTATTTATCTTAAAATAATTTGGCGTTTTTAATGATGTATCAAAGATTTCAATTTAATGAAATTTATTTATAATTTCGAAGAAAGTTTTATTTATTAATACCTATATAATAATAAAATTTTATTTGTTTTTTTTTTATAGTAATTATAGAAATTTTATAATTATGTTATGGTTAACAATATAATATTTGTTAAATTTTATTTCAAGAAAACATATACATATAATAATAAACAAATATTTGTTAGATATTATCTAAACAATTACTGAAGCATGTTTTCATTTACAAAAGCTTTCAACACACACACACACACTTGTTGCATTCATTTTAGAGTTTTCAACATTGTAAGGGAAACATGCCTCATAATTTGTTTTTAACTATTGAGATTATGTATTCAATTGTACAATGTACATTGTTTATATGTATGTAGTAGTTGAGTGTAAGGAGTGTGTGATAGACACCTTTAGATGCTTAAGTACTTTGTTGGTTGGTGGTAACATATTTTTTGCTAGAGGTATGTGTTACCTAAACATTTGGGTTTTTTTGTTGTTGTTGTTGTTGTTGATTTAAGTGCCACACATCTTATCTATGAAGCATAAAGTATGAAAAGTGTAAGTTATTTAGTTTTTATATAAAGTTATGATTAAACTATACTTAATATAACAGTTAACATGGTGATTAAAAGCGATTATGTTATTGTAGGTAAAACGAAAATTTTTTATAAAAAAGATAAGAAAATTTTGAAATTAATATTTAATTTTGAAAATTTGTAAAACCACATTATTACATGTTTTGATGTATGAAAAAAGACCCCATACATTTTAGGATTTCTTTCATATGAAATAAATTCTCAATTTTTATTATTTTTTTTATTATTACTTATATTTTTTTAATGAAATTATTTAATTTTCTATATCTTATTAAAGTTATGTTATCTTTTTTTTAATTTTTAAATGCAAATAATATTATTGGCAATTAAAAGAACTATTTTGAAACGACGCGAAAACATTTAATAAAAAATCACGATTTTTTTTAATTTTCAAAAGAAAACCTTTTTTCATTTTACTATTTCTTATTAATAACTTGAAAAAATTGCATTTAATTGTGACATTTTTAATGAAACTTCACCCGATTTGTATATACATATATTTTTTTCTATTGAGCAATTAACTGTTTAAATAGAAAATAAGGATATTATCTTAAATATTCACATGTACATAACTTGAGACTTTTTTTTTCATTACTTTTTGAAATAATTTCATTTGCATTTTTTTATTTCACTATGAAATAAAATCTAACATTTGAGTTTTATTTCATTATTGTTTTAAGAATAATTTCATTTCTATTAGAATTTATTTAATGTTAAATATTTTGGATTGAATTTTGAAATCCCGAATCCCAGGATTTGCAAAAACCAGTAATGTTTGGCATCCCTAATTTCTTCTACATCTTATATAACTTTAATTTAGCAATATTTTTTCTCTTCTCTCTTTTATTGTTTAAAGAAAATTTTAACATTTCTTTAGTTTTTAGTTTATGATTACGTGTTCAATTCTCGTATATAATATAATTTTATATGGGTATCTTACTAAATGTACAACAAGCCATTCAGTCAGCCATATATCCATCCATCCATCCATCCATCGTTAAAGCTACACTCAATAAAGTCCGCAATCATCTGCAAAAAAAAATAATAATAATAATCAAACACTAGCAGCAACAACAATTGGTAATAGTTGTTGTTTACGATGTGGCTAGTAGTGTTTTATTTGTTCAATTGCTAAAGTTGCTGGCCGTTTAGTCAATAATCTAGTAGCAGCAAACAACAAGAAGATGCAACAATTACAGCATTACAAGAAATATAAATTATATAAGTTCAAATGAAAATTAAGAAAATAATGTGTATGTTGGAGAAAAAAATACTAGAAATAACTTTTAGCATGAGCGTTGAATGGAAGCAAATCGAAAGAAATAGATATAGTCAGTCAATCCCAACCATATGATACCCTACACTATTCCAGTCAACATACAATTTGTCCAACTAAATACAATAATACTTTTAATCCCGAATAGTTGATTTTAAACTTTAATAATAATTAATTCAAACTGAAAGATATGAAAATTATAACCGAGGATCTAAAATTTCTTTAATTTTTATATTATTATTATTTTTGGATTAAAAAGATAAAATATACTTGTATTCGCTTCCTTTTTTGAGTACTCAATACTGTCATCCATTATTCAAATATACATTTTTTCAAATTTGTTTAATTCTACAATAATTAAGAAAATATTTTTATTAAATTTTAAGAAACTACAGCCGATTTAAGATTTTTTATAATTTTATATGAAAAATCAAATTTTATATGAAAAATACAAGTGATCACAGATGAACGTCCTTTTCTCAATTGGAGCCTTATTTAAGAAACTACAGCCGATTTAAGATTTTTTATAATTTTATATGAAAAACCTCAACATTTTATATGAAACAATAAGACAATGTCTCTGTATCAGAGATGCAACGCACCCTATTATACTCGAGTATTGGTTATGCCTTATGTTAATGATAACTACAGGTACCGTATTTTAATATATTTTTATATAATTTTTATAATTGAAAACTACAAGTGATTTCACACGGATGAACGCTCCTTTTTCGTCAATTGGAGCCTTATCTTTAAAGAAACTACAGCCGATGTTAAGATTTTTATAATTGTTATATGAAAAAATCACATTTTATTATGGGATAAAATATTCACAAGCGATCCCAGGAGATGAATTGGTGCACTTTCCTACAAATTGGATTTTTCCCTGAGACCTATAATTTTATTATTTAATATTAAACACAGCCGAGTTTAGATATTCTTTTTAAATTATTATATGAATATTTAATTGCTAGAAAGTATATCACAGTGAGGTGAACGGGTGCCGTTATATAATCAAATTGAGCACATTATTTAAGAAAACTACAGTGAAGCCGATATATTTAATATTTTTTTGATAATAATTATTTATTTATGGAAAAATCAAATTTTTTATAATGAAAAATACAACGTATAATGTGAATCACAGGATCGAACGTCCTTTTCTGTCAATTGGAGGCCTAGATTTAAGAAAAGTATGTTATATATAATAGTTAAATTTTTATAGATTTTTTTTATATTTCCATTAATTATGATGGAAAAAATACAAGTAGATCACAGATGAACGTCCTTCTCAATTTGGAGCCACTAACTTTTAAGAAACCTACAGCACACGATTCTAAAGATCTTTTTATAATTTTTGGTTATAATATGAATATAAAATCACCAAATCTTTATATGAAAAATACAAAGTGATCAGTTAAATACGACACCTTTTCTACTATAAATTGGAGTTTAGATGAACGTCCTTTTCTCAATTGGAGCCTTATTTAAGAAACTACAGCCGATTTAATATTTTTTATAATTTTATATGAAAAATCAAATTTTATATGAAAATACAAGTGATCACAGATGAACGTCCTTATTTAGTCATATTTTATTTTGTGCAACTATAAATAGATAGAGTTGAAGAATAAATTTAATTTCATAGGAAAATATAAATTATTTTGCAATTAGTTGCCTTAAATGCAAAGTTAAATAACAACTCAAATTATTTTTAAGATTTTAATATGGGGTTAGGAGATTTGTTCTCTGCGTTACAATATTTTCACAAACACATAATATACCAAACACCTATGGTTGTGTAGGGTGTATAAAGAAATGAAGAGTAGATTTAGTAATGGAGTCTGTCGGTTTGTCCGTCTAACTGGCTGCCTAACTATGTACATGTAAATTAGTTTTGATGATAGTCAAAGCAAATTCTTCTGTTGAAAAGTTTGCGATTATTTCCATATGAAATTGCTTCTTTATGTATTTGCAATGTTTGAATACTAAACACCTATACATATATAATTTACCTACAAATTTTAGCCACTATAATATTTCTGTAGCGTATGAAATATAGTCTTGACTTTAGATTTCACTATATTTTCAGCTGTACATAGACAAAATTAAAAATCGACTTTAATTACGAAATTGTTTTTTGAGGCAGACCATTGATTTTCTTTAGACATTTTAAGAACTTTTATACGTATATCAGTACAGCCCAAGTAAATTTAATCCGTTTATATGGCATTGGAAAATACTGTGTATCATTATTATATTTCTGTGCAAAATTTTCTTTGACTATTAGTTTAATTTTAAAATTTATTCATCTCCTATTATATTTATTTATTATTTTTTTGGAGATCATTCATTCGAAAACTTGTGACTATTACTGAATTGAAAATAAAAATTGTTTTAAAGGATATCTAGGTATACCTAACTACTGAAATAACTTACACAAATTATTTAGGTCTGTGCGATTTTGGATTGAATTTAATTAAAACGATTGTGAAGAAAGGAAGGTTAGTTCGGTCAAGGCCGTATTCTGGGACTTACATCGCTCTGACTGAAAACCTATGGCACAGTTTTAGAATTTTATGTCCTTATTCATCGACACACCGCGTAATATTTATGGTTAAATTTTATCATTAATATATATTATTTACATATATTTGAGGTATGATTGTGTAAAAACTTTTACATTCCGGAGATAGACACGCAAAAAATATGAACAGGGAGAAGCAATTTTGTGTAATGGGTCACCTAGCCCCCACACAATGTGGGTCGATCATGACCGAAAATGTGAAAATGAAAAATAGGCTCTTTTCGAACCAACCCCTGTCATGTCCACCTTAGATTGTAATCAAAAAAAAGTCATATGTTT
>MINK01187981.1:0-19909 GCA_001735545.1 Phormia regina
ACATTATTTCACCTAGCCGCCATACTGCAATTCTTACCTCATAAGTAAGTGTAGTATAGTAATAGTTTAGTATTCCCTATCACTCTCTCCTTTAATCTAAAATGCCTCTAGAATAATTGCAAGCAGTTTTTAGGAATAGTAGTTTAAGCAACATATATTTAAAAATCTGATATTAGTTGAACATTTTCAAACACTGTTTTGTAAAATTCTTACATGTAATATTGTTGTTGAATCACTTCTTACTTTTAGTAAATAAATCTTTTTTAAATTTCCACATTTTATACTACTTCATTTCATATATTTTTTTTTTTTTTTTGTAACAATTTTTAAAACAAACAAGAGAAAAATACTCCAAGAAAACCATAACAAATGTGTTGTAAAATGTGTGTTAATTCTTTGTTATTGTTTTTTTATTAGTAAACAAATAAATAATAATAATAATATAATATATTGTAATACTACTCACTTTGAGTTTTTTCATTTCTTTGGCTAAATTTATTAACTCCACGGTTGCTTGCACATTTATTTTTGTAGCATTGCTCAGTGGTTCATTAAATCGGACTGTTGCTGCCACATGTACAACAATATCAACATTTTCAATTAACTCTTTACGATCTTCCGCACTTGATATTCCCAAATTTGACAGTGTACAATCGCCAGCAATGGGTTTTATGTATTCCATTGGATTCGGTTTTATGGTGCATAGTTTTTCAAAAAGCTGTAAAGGCAATAATTTTATTACAAAATATTTGTTTATTATACGTCTTTCTTAGTGGATTTTTATAAGTTTACTTACGGGATCTTTTAAGATTTTGCTAAAACGTTCATTAATATCAACGCCAGCCTTGGGACGTGTTAAAACATAAACTTTAGCTATATCAGTGGAACGTAAGAGTTTTTCAATAAATACTAAAAATTAAGAGGAAAGATAAATGAGATAAATCATTAATGCTAAATTAATACCAGGGGTATTCAACTATAATTTTTAATTGAAAATAAAATAAAATAAATATGTTTAACACTGAACCATTTCGTTCTATAAAATCATTTCAATGAATCATTTTTGATTGTGTCATTCCCGAAATTTCTTAGTCAAATAAATAATCAATTTATAATTAAAGCAATTAGCAAAAAAGTCGCGTAATTATAATTTAATTTTTTATGATCTTAGTTAAAATGATCTTACGTTCTAGAATATACATTTATATATATATTTGTTTTATTTTAAAGTATGATATGATCTTATTGAAAACATTTTTATTTGTAATTTCTTTAATTATTTTTAAATGAATTTTATAACTTACATTCTATAATTTAATTGTTATTATCGCTAGTTATATACATAAAAAAATTATTCTATATAAAATGTATAAAAACTAATTATAAATTGTAGGTATTCTTCCACTTATTGATTTTTTCATTCAAAATCAAAACATAATTCATTAAATTTGTTAGGATTAATTTAATTGAAACGGTTACTTTTTTTCTTTATAATATTTAACACTAACATTTTCTGAACTACACAAATTCATTTTGTAAATTGAATTAATTTTTATATCTTCTCAGCGGTAAAATAAGAATAAGAATTCATTTAGTTTTATTCAACGGTTTGTTTGAGCAGGATGTGTTTTTGTAAGATAATTTTAGTTTTTATTATTTTTTATTATAGCTATTAATTATAGTTTTTATTATAGCTATTTTATTAAAAGCTTTGTACTAACAAATTTAATAAAAACATTCAGCCTTTTTACTGAACAATTGAATAAAAAAAAAAAATTCTATAAATATATGATTTTTGAATAATTTGCCCTATATCGACTTAAGATGTTAATAGAAATATTTTTTTAATAACTTTTTCGGAAGGCATTCTGGCGAATGTGTAAGGCTTTGCTCCCAATGACATCTCGCGTAAAAAATACATGAGCATGAAATGCAGTTTTAATAACTGGGTACGAAATCATGACAAGTAGATGGAATTCCTCAATATACATATATGTATGTAAATATCTTTGTATATGTAAATTTTATATAAAAAATCAAAATACAAACAGTATTTTATAGACAGCAAAAAAGCACTTTTTGAGTCAATTTTACGATGTCCGTCCATCTGGTCGGCTAACTGGCTGTCTGTCCATGTACATCTTGTGAACAAAGTACAGGTGGCAATTTTGAAGATGTTCCGATGAAATTTGACACAAATAATTATTTTGACACATTTTTTGTATGTTCAAAAATTAGCTTGTAGTTTTATAACGAGTTATGTAGTTGCTATATTTTTAATTTATCATTAAAAAATAAAATTCTGAAAGTATTGAGTAACTACTTTTTAATATTGAGTACCCAAAAAAATCGTTCAAATACTCGGTACTCGATACTAATACTCAATACTTGCACAGCACTAATAATAGTAATACCAACTGAATTATGTGTTAGTGTATGGATCCGATTGAACCAATGAATCTGTTTTCTCTGTGTATATATATAATTTGCAAAGCATTTTTCTCTTTCCGGAGGTTTCTGATGGTTCCGGAAAGTGTAAAAACTTAAAATTTCGCTTACATAAGTAACTTTTATCCTACGAATCCTAACGGAGCGAGCGGAAATAATCGGATTTATGAGTAATTTTTTAAAAACTTTTATCACTTTCCAGAGATTTCTAAAGCTCCCAGATGTGGTAGAAAATTAAAATTCATCTTACTTATAAGGTTTTTCGTCTTACAAATTTTGATATTTGAAAACCAATAGTTTGTACTTTTTTGAAAAATGTGCATGATTGTTAAAAAATAACTAAAGAATTTATCTGTTTGTTCTTTTAACGTCTATCTGTCTGTATCCTGAAATGGACTTTTAAACATCGTAGTTCAATAGTTCATCGTAGTTCAATAGTTCATCGTAGTTCTTTTTCATAGTCTCTAAAATGTTGTATTTAAATTTAGCGAAAAAAATTTAAGGCAGCAGAGTAATAAAAAACTTTCTAGATCAGTCTCAAATATTTTTCCATTTTTTTGTCCAAATTTTATAATATTTTGTACTTCGAAATCAATAATGTATAAATATTTTTTTTATTGGGAAGTAATGTGATTGAATAGTCTACAGGTAGTGTTCTAAACTACAATCCATTAATCATGAATTCTATTCCCATATAAAATATGTTCAGAAAAAATTATTACCGTCTTTTTTACAATTAACTCAGTTGTTTAATTTTGCATCAAAATTTAATAAATATATTCAAGAAAAAAAATCTTTGGTATGATTTTATTGATTTAGTTAATTTATTAAATTTGGGAACTTTTTTTCGGCTTTTATATTTTTTATAGTTTTTAGTAATTGACCTATCAATCATTTTGGTACGACGGTGCAATTATCGTAGAAGGTTTAATTAATAGAATTATCTTTCACTATACTATTTGTTCAATTGGGTATTTTTTTCTGGTGTAAAATTTCCTTTATTAAAAAATATTAATATGAATAGAATTTCTGGGCATGTTTTTATGTTTTTTTTTTTTTTTTTACACCACCATAATTGTTTGCGATTATGTTTGTAACGCACAAAAAACTCATCAAACTTCCACCTTATAGTATATCGTTCGATTCAAAATAATTTTCTTGCTCTATTTAACGATGTCTGTCCTTCCAAGTAAACCATATGAATAAAGTACAGGTGTCAATTTCGAAGATATCTTGATGAAATTTGTTATTCTCTATGCCACACGTTATTTTGAAATTCTATATTCAAAAAGTCACTTGTTATATTTCCAGATTAAAGCAAACATTTTTATAACAGACAATTTCGATATATAAATATGTTTATAATGTATAGTTTTTGTGAAGGATATGAAAGGTTCGGCCCAGCCGATTATAACGCTTTCACATGTTTTAAATTTGTTCTTCGTTGCATAAGATTTTTTTAAGAAAGCACATATGATAAATAAAGTCGCATAAAAATTTGTTAAATTTAATATTTCCAAATTTTATAATTTAATTGTTTACTTTAAATTCTAAGAAATTTAAATCGAGTAAAAACGGTAGCATTAAAGAGCTTTTATGAATAATCTATTTAGTATTTAATATATATTAAAAATTCACTATTTAACACTCTTTAATTTGTTATAGATCCTAATTATTATTATTATTATTTATTATTATTATTATTATTATTATTATTATTTTTAATATATTTTTAAACATACATAGATCCAGGAAGAATATTTTAAAATTACATTACATTACATTTATCATTATTTCATATTTTTATTCACAAAACTAAATTTTTAATTATTAAACCACTTAATTTAGCTTTAGCTAAATGTTTAAAAGATAATTTAAAATAATTAAGCTTTTGTTTTTTGTATTTTTTTAACCAATTTTGCTTTAGTAAATATTTGTTATTTCTCTATTAAGGGTTTTTTGTTTATTTTAATTGTAGTCAATGATTCGTTTCGAATAAATTATTATGAATTTTTTACAGTTGAATAAAAACAATTTTAATTGTTGTTTATTTTCTTAACAATCACATCTCATAGATATATTTATTATTTACATTTAAAGCACTATTTCAAGATTTTGTTATTTTCGTTACTAAATTCGTAATTAGTTTTTTAAATAAATACATATATATATATATATATATATATATATATATATATATATATATATATATATATATATATATATATATATATATATATATATATAATAATATATATATATATCTATATAATATATATATTATTAATGATATTATATAATACTATTATGTATATATCCTATTTTTTTTTTTTTATTTATATATATATATTATATATATATATATTTTTTTTTTTTTTTTTCTTCAATAATATAACACACACCTTTTCCTAAAAATCCGGTGCCACCTGTCAAAAATACAACTTTATTTTTATAAAAGTTTTGTATATTGGTTTCCATTTGTTTTGTTTCCATTTTTTATTCTTGGCTGTAGATTTACTTTTTTTTTAGTATTTTTAATTTATTTCAAAACAGAATGAACTAGTTACAATAACAAAAAATTTTTTATTAAAAAAAAATAAATATTGCAATTATTTCCGTATAAAGCGCACGCGCGCGTTTTACAATATTACTCTGGGTGATTAGTTGACTGGCGTAACACGAAATAAGAAATGAACATAGACAGTTCCGCTTCACTTTATATCACAAATAAAATCTCAATGTACGCTGGTAAATGCTTTTATATGCAAAAAAATGCACTAAAATACCTAATGCTGGGAATGTTTGAGCACGAGCTTTAAGTGTGTAAAATACAGCAGCGCGTATACGCCACCGATATCAAAACGTTTTCACACACAGCCTCCAGATATTAACGAAAGTAAATTAAAAAATATATATATATATATGACTATTTGTGTTTTTCTTGTTGGTATCTCAAATGAAAATGATTAAAGTTTTTTTTTTAAAAACGTTAACAACCTAATGAAAAAAAACTAAACAAACGACTAGATAGTCACACATACAAGTCCAAGCCAACAAACGATACAACTCAAACCAAGTTGTTTGGTTGTAAACTGCCACTTGTTAATTGCTAATTATTTCTAATTGGGGGAGGCAAGTTTGGAGAATACCTTCAAGTAATGTTAGGGTCGTCTGAGATACGTCATTACATGAATGTACTACATATATACAAACATATTACTCATTTACATACTTTGTATCTATTCACTCTCTTTTTTGTTTAATAGATATTTACGTACATTAAAGTGCCTTGATTTATATGGGAACAAAAATGTTGAAAATGATTGATATGTTTTAAACTATTTTGTTTCAATTATTTAATTTACGTATGCGGGACCATTTTTAATTTTAAAGACAAAATAAATTGGTAGATTCGATTGTTATCACAGCTTTAAATAAACTTAGTATCATTTTCATTAATTTATCAATTTTTAAGTTCAATAATTCGCCAAAAATGCGAATTTAACATTTTTAAAACTAAATACATAAAATTTACCCTGTGGCTATTAATGGGATAAAGTTGTAATAATAAAATCTATCATTATAATTATTAATTTTATTATTTTGATGATTGGAGCAAAATCAATTAAATATTAATTAATATAAGCAATTTAATTTCAATTTGATTTAATTTAATTCGATTTTGTAACGCTCCAATTTTTTGAGAATTTTTGGATACCTTATATTCCGGCCGTGCTCAAGGAAACTGTGGATGATTCTCGTCAAATTTAGATCAATTACAAAATTTTTAAAATAAGTAGCTTCTAAATTCGACAAATAAGTTAAATAAAATAAAATTAAAATAAAACAATCCAAATTGAAACTACAAGAAGAGGTTTAGATGTTATTACCTCTATAGATGTCTATACCCTCCCTACCAATGCTAGTTTTAAATTATATCAAATAGCCCTGAATGTATAAAAAATAATATTTGACAAAATATTTTCAATGAAAAGAATACAAATTTTATTCAATTTAACATAATTTGAGTGGTACATTTTTATTACTTTTTTTTTTTTTTGTTTTNNTTTTTTTTTTTTTTTTTTTTTTTTTTTTTTTTTTTTGTTTTACATACGAAACAGAATTGTCAATTGTCTATTGTTTCGAGTATGTAAAAAAATGGAATAAAAAATTATGGTTAGAATATTTTTTGAAACAAATCTGGTGGAGTAGTTTTCTTATTATTTTTTTTTTTTATTTTGAGTATTTTTATTTTTATTGTAATCACGATTCGCCAGTCCTATCGGTAAATAACAGCTATAAATTGCAAATTTGTATTTGAAAAAAAAAAAAATAATAATTGATGTTGTTTGAATATTGAACTTAATATTTAAAGATCGAACTCATGCATTTTTTTTTTTTTTGAGTNNTTNTGCACAATATGGCCATACTCTGGGGTATTACTTTCTTAGAGATATTGTTTTGGTATTGAACTTGTTAATCTCATAAAATATCTATCAAAATAATGGAAAATGCACGTAGTTAACATTCTTCACTTTAGTTTATAATATTCTTTGTTATTTATAATTACATAATTTATTTTATTATATTTTTTAAATTTTATTAAAAATTCGGCAACAACATGACCTTATCATATGTATTCTAAATATATGAACAAAAGACATTGCAAAATTGATCAAATCAAACAAAATACTTTATTTGTTATAAAACATATACATATTGTATCTATAGCTTTATATAGTGCTTTTCACATTTAATAATGTCAATTTATTTTGAAATATTTTATAAAAATGTTTGATCCTTTGGAGAAGTTTATGCCCTTGGATATATTGTTGAACGTCTATTGTATTATTGTTATCGTTTTAGAAGCAAAAATTTTACTGGTACTTGATTAATAATTACAACTATAACCATAATTATTTTTAATAATAAATGGAAGATTAGTTCGAAATTTTTTTAAGTATCATTGAAAATTTTGTGATTTTTTCTTTTGCATATTTTTTAGAGAATAACGTTATAAAATATTTTGATTCTATTTACATCTCATATTTAACATAATACAACAAATAAATGTGCCAGTTTAATATTATGTTTTATCACGTTCGTTTTAGAATTTTATTTTAAATTTGATAGTCTCAATTACTGATAAACATAATCGTTTATATTTCTTATAATTTCAAGTGATTTATTTTAATTAAAAAAGAAATATATATATATTGTAGACGATTCAGAATATGAGTTAACAATATATCACGAAAAAAGTGTCAAATTGTTAACATAAACATAATCAGTGTGTAATCAGATTATTTTATTTTTAATCATATTATTAAATAGTTTTGTCATTTATAGTATGTAAATAATGTAAAGTATAAACAAATAAAGTAGATGTTAACATTTTCACTTAAGTTATTAGCAGGGAAACCAGAATATGCTCTAAAATAATGGGTTTTTAAATATGCAGTTAAAAACGAAAGAGATTTTTTATAATTTGTTATCAAAATTATCATATTGATCTCTGGCCGTTGAAATATCGTAACCGACAAAATTTTCGAAATTCGTGTCTTAATGAAAATCTATAGATTAGAACATCTATCAAAATTTCATCGACGTATCAAGTGTCATTACAAATTTACAGCAAAAGCAATTTTATCGTAATTGACATTTTTCATACATGTAAACAATAACAAAAATGTTTCTTTTGTAAAATTTTGTTTACTACAATTGCATTTAGGCGATAAGGGTTCGATATACTTTCATTAAAAAATATTGCATTTACAACATAAAATTCAATCATAATCTTAAATCATGTTGCTACAAAACATGCTTCTCAAAATAAATATGCTATAAATATGCTGTTAAGGGTAAAATATGCAACTGAAACGGATAAATATTTAATTTCTCTATAAATAACAGATAATAATTGTAATAAAATAAAAAATAAATACTATCTACGTAACAGTCTTTCTCTAAAATGTATTAATTATGCAAAATTTATTTGAAAAAACAAAAAAAAAATAAATTTTAAAGTTTTATTTGAATTATATTTGTTAAGATTTTTTTAAAATTATTCGATTATTAGCTTGATTTTATTTATATTAAAAAAAGTTAAATTGGTAATTTTATTCATTGTCAGCATAACTTTAATTTAAATTACATATATTAATATTTAATTAAATATTTGTTTTTCTAATGAAATCATTTTGATATTTTAATTCGTTTAAAGGATCAATAGTTCAAGGTATTTGTCAATTAATTAGTATAATTTAAATATTTAATGTGTATTGTATGTTTTTAACAATTGTTAATATTCTTCAACAAAAAAAGTCAAAATAAAAAATAACTGATCGTTAATTAAACGTTGTTACAATTCGGTATGTGTTAGGATGATTGATTTTGAAGAAACCGGACTTTTTGAAGAAACCGGTTTTCGAATAGTTCGAATAGTAGGTATTTTGAAAAGACCGGTTATACTTTTTGAAATCAGAAAAAAACGGTTAACCGGCTTTTTTCAGAAGTTAATATTTCTATAAATATAACAATAATATAATTAATAACAAATACAATTATTTTTGGAAATGCCTACTAACTTATAGGAAACTTGTCTCAATTGTACCATCTGTAGTTAAAACTTTTTGAAAGCATCTCTCTCTAAAAGACGAAGAAAATAAGAAAAACAATTTTAAATTGGGTGTAAAAATCTGACATAAATCAAGATCACCGAAAGTGTTGATTTTAAAATAATTTTTGGAAAGATTCAAGAGTATTTTTACTTGAGATTATAGTGATGTACATCTTTTTGTGCACTTTTGCGATTTACGAAATATAGCCCTTTAAAATTCTGTCTGATCTGAATTGTATGCTATTTAAAAGCGTTTAAAAATAACTTTTTAATTATACAAAACACGACCTTGGGAAGAAAATCTAAATTTTGTATAAAAATAGCGGATTAAATTTTTTTCTCATATTCAAAAAAGTTTATTGATCGATGCCGGTGTTTGACATACCCAGAGAATAAAGTCCATTACTATTAGTGTGAAAAAAATATCATTTAATTTTAATTGTTCCAATAATCCTGGTTAATTAAAATTTCATTCAAAATAATTATTACCAATTTATTTGTTTAATATAGCAAAAACATTAAACATTAAAAATTATTTCATATAATTATTTAAAAAATTACTCCCAAATTTCGATTCTAAAATAAAATGCTATTTTTAAAACCGGTTTTTTGTGTTTAAATATCCGGTCTATTCGACATTCGAAAAATTATCATTTTGAAAAAAACCGACAGCACATTGACTGAAAAACCGGTTGAAAAACCGTGTCGATCACCTTAGAATGTGTTCAAGGTTCGGCAATTTTTTTTACCGAACAGCGAACTGTATCACCAAAAGCATCAAAATCATACAAAAAAGACCAATAGTATAAAAACCGATTCAAATTTTATATTTTATATCTTAAAATAGTTTTAAATTGATCAGATAACCTTATTAATTCCACATTTTTTAAACGAATTATTTATATTTGCTATCAATATCATAATTCCCACCAAAAACTTGGTAATGGCATGTAGTTATGGATGATGCAGTTTCTTTTCCATGATAACAACATACTGCCTGCATCATATGGAAGTAGATTAGTAACTACTTACGTTTAACTTGTATACATATGTAATCAATTAATTGGTATCAGATTTTGGAAATATTATTTTTTTTATCAATCTTTTCATTTAAATTACAAAAATAATATTCTTTTAGAATCAGTAAAACATGAAAATACATTAATTACTTGTTTTTGCAATGTCGATTGGAAATATAATTGCGACAATTCAGTTTTAAATTATAATCTTAAATTTGAGTATGTGTTTTCAATAAATAAATTTAAAAATATATCAGCTTCTTTTTATTTTTTTTTTTGTATATTTTTGTACTTATTTGTAACCGATAATGTAACTAGTTACTATTAATTTTGGCATATCATGACTTATGCTTCAAAGTAATTACTTCTTATAAAGACATCTATGTTTTGTATGTTTTATTGATATTAAGTGTGTAATAATACTTTTGAAGGAAAAATCGATTGTATTTATTTTTGCTGGAAATTTCTATTATCTAATTTAGAAATAATGTTGACGTGAATTTCAATTTAAAAACTGGATTTCGGTTAATCGGTTGTTCGACACAAATTATTTGGTTTATTCGTGGTTTTGATGGTTTTCAATTATTCCAACAGTTAATAGACCAAAAATAAACGGATAACCGATTGGCGGTTAATCGATTGGATACCCTAGATAGTACACTCAACCGATAACATTCGATTGCCACAACGAAACGGTTTTCTTTGAGTGTGTACTCATTTTCAAATTCTATTTCATTTACATTAACCGAAGTACGGTGCAAGTTCGGTTTGAAAAAGTGGGTTCGTGTAGACTCTAAAAATATAAAAAAATATAAATAACAACGGTTAATATAAGTAACAACGGAACTACTTATGTCTTGGTCATATTTATGCTATTATAAGATAATTATTATGATTTAATTTTTAAAAAAAAAAATGTAAAAAGTATATCAAAATATTCTTTTTCCATATGCAAAAATATGTTTAAACAAATTGGTGGCATGATTAGGAGAGATAACTATATGAGGTGGTTCTGAAATGTTACAACAAAATGCATTTGCATGGAAATCGGTCATTTACTATTTTAGATTATTTTAGAATTAACTATTAATAGTATTTAATTTATATTTTCTTTTGAATAGGATTTCATTTTTAAACGCCTTTCAGTTGAATTGAATAGATATATCTTTATTATGATCTTATAAATTAAAGTCTACCATAAAAATATAAAATTTCACAACTACATACATATATGTTACTACACATTTGTTATGTTCTTACAAATCGCAAAAGATTATAATTAAATTTTTACAGTTATAGTTCAAATTACAATAAATATTCCATGTACAATACAATTTCCAAAATTGTAAAATTTAATTAAAAATAAAATAAAGAAAGAGCCAACCATTATAATGACCTAATATAACAAGAATAACAATTATAGATTTATACTCTGGCTGTAAAATTAAGCCAAAACCCTTGTTCAGGTATTAATTGAAAACCTTTTGCTGATAATTTCATAGGTACACAACTTTTTTCGGCAGCTTGAATATGAAAATCTCTAATCAAATAATAAATTAAAACTTTAGTTTCCAAAAGTGCAAAGCGTGAACCTGTATAATAAAAAACAATAATTAATTTAAAATTTCTCCAAAATGTAATTGACTGATCATTACCTATACAGTTACGTGGCCCTACGCCAAAAGGCACAAAGGTAAATGGTTGAATTTTATCTTTATTCTCTTCGCTAAATCTTTCTGGATCAAATTTCGTTGGATTCTCAAAATATTTGGGATCACGATGAAAACCCACAACTGGTATCCATATGGCATCACCTTTTTTCAATTCTAATTTTTCACCATTATCAAAATTATATGTAATATCCTTATTGCATACACGATCAATGGCAATGGCACCGGGCCATTTACGTAAACATTCCTGTACCACCATATCCATGTAACGCATATTTTGTAGAGCTTCATATGTTAAGGATTTACCATCGAGACTTTGTTCAACGTCTTGAATTTCTTGCAAAAGTTTCTCTTGACATTCTGGATTCTCCATAAGTTCGTGTGCAGTGAAACACGTAAGAGAGGCCGATGTTTCGAAACCGGCAAAGAAGAAAAGGAAACATTGACCGACAATATCGACGTCGCTCCATTCACGATTAACTGTTTTCGGAGTTTCACTCTTAATCATACCTTTAGCTTCCATAAGCATATTTATCATATCGGGTCTAATGATATTATGTTCTTTACGATATTTCATGGCATCCAAAACAAGGTGCATAAAATAGTCGGTTAGTTTTTTATCAAAAAGCTGAATATTTAAAAGCTGAAAACAAAAAGTTGTATATTAACTATATTATTCGAAACTGTGTTCCTTATTTGTTTCTTTACCTTCATTATTTTTTTGAAATTTACGAAACACATAAATTTTAAATTTTGTATAAAAGTAAATGTAGTCACTTTCTTGCCCATCATATAGAATTCATTATTTTTATCTGTATACGAATTGACTTTCAAACCAAAAGCAGTCGATGCAATTATATCATTAGTGAAGCGTGTTATAAAATCTTTAATATCCATGTCAATGCCATCATTACTACGAACTCCAGGTTGTTTCTTTAAATAATCCAATGTCTCTTGAGCCACCTCATTCATCAATTGAAACATTTGACGCATTTTACTACCCGTAAAAACGGGACTCAATGTACTGCGCATATCCTTCCATTTCCCGTCCTTCATCATAAACAATGAGGCACCAAATAAATTTCTACTACTGTCGACATCATTTTCATCGCCAAATATAGTACGATGATTAATAAAATGATCGAAATCTTTAATAGCAATTTGTTTGACTACTTCGGGATCACGTATTAAATACAACGGTTGCCGCTGATCGAAAACACCATAAATTCTGAAAAATAAAATAATGGCTATTTTTCAAATTTACTTTTAATATATGTATGTAGGTTACAGTGCCTTTATTATTATGGGGATAAAAAAGTTATTAATGTACCCCCTATGTTTTAAACTGATTCCTAAAACATTAACATTCAATTATTTAATTTATGTGAGCTGGATCAACATTATACATAAATTTTAAATTTTTGTTCAAAAAATTACTACATTTGATTAAAAAATCAACACATAAAACAAATTGATAAACAAAAAAAAAAATATTTTAAAATTTGTTTTCATTAAATTTAAGGTAAATTGGTTTGGTAAATTAAAAATTAATCATAAATAAAAGCGAATTGGTGTAAAACGGCTAAATATAAAAGTGTATTAACAACTACTTCCATTTTCTTTTAAATAAAATTTTTATAATGAAATTTAAACATTGAGATGTAATATTTTGGGAATCATGTAAGAACATACATCTTCATTTCTAATGGGGTTCATGCAACTTTTTTTCGTGAGGCACTTGAATGTACGTATAAATTAAAGTCAAAATATATCTCATGCAAGTAAATTACAATGTGATTAATCTTAACTTAAAAGCTTTTTTAAAAAGGAATTATGGCATAACACTAAGAGATCCATATTAAATACTTTAAAGCTTTACTGCCTTATTCATGATAATTTATTATTAAATATGATTAAATACAATTGGTAAACAAACAAACAATACCAACATTTATATGATATAAATTAATTTGGAAACGATTTTATTTGATTTGACATTTTAATTTTGTATATNTAATTTATATATATATATATTCATATCTAATATATAACTATTAACTCGATCGAAAAAAAATATATTACAGAATATAGAAAAAGCAATATAGAAAAAGCAACCATACTTAAATTGTTTAAATTCATAAGCATAAATAAAATAATTGTTACTATTTTGAATGAAAAACTGAAATAGCTTTTAAAACACATTTTTCAACATTACAGTGCAAATTTTTTAAACTAATATATTATCGGATATTGCTTTGTTTTCTCTGTTCCCATATATAAAAAATAGACGGGAAATTCTTCAAACTCGTTGTTTACTTTTATGTTTAAAAACAAATTAAATTTTTTTATTATTTTGTACAAATATTAGCTGCGGTGGTACGATGTAGGTGATGACGACGTAAATAATCGTCATCATAATGATTTTTTAACATTTCATTAAAAAAAAATAATTCACAAAGTACGGTGAATTAAATTTTCCTTTGGTCTTTTGATTTTATAAAATTCTTTCTTGTATTTTTAATATTTGACAATCCAAAATTTGTTTAATGTTATAAGAAATGACCAGTGATGTTTTGGTAGTTAAAAGTAAAAAGTTTAAATAAATTGTAAAAATTAAATGTTAAGTCCGATATTAAAACTTAATACATATATGTAACCTACACAAAGATATATAAAATACAAATTAAAAAAATGAACATCATCGTGATTATACATCTGTTTAAACTTACTGTTAAAATATCGAAGAACAACTAAGTATTCACTGTTTTTTTTTTTTATTCACGAATGTTTTTGTTTTATATCTTTAAATGAATTAATTATCATATAAATATATTAATTATATTACTATAAAATTATTTCTTTAGTGACTAAAAAATACATACCCAAAAATTTTAAAACTTGCATTAAATTCAAATGCGTTACTTTTTTTTGAGTCACACTTGACTCCAACATAATCTACATATTGGTATATATTTTTGGAGATTTCAATTAACGCCTTGGGTGTGCGATCTCAAGTTATGCATACTTTTGATGCGATTTTTTGTTTAAACCCATTTTTGCTTAAATAAAATAACTTAGATGTTAGAGAGCGAAAAAATCTAATAAAAAATAGATCGATATAAAAATGTTGTACAATTTTAGTATATTAATATTTTTCACGCCACTATGATGTTAGAATGTAATTTGAAAACGTTTTTTGATTGCTCGATACTTAGGTTTCATTGAAATTACGTTGTGAGGGCATACAAAGTTTTTTCTCACCTCCTGTAGCGTTACTATTGAGGGCATAATAATGAGATAACTATGCATAATTTCAAAGTCAGCAAACCTCCATTCTATATTCTGTAATAGACGAAACAACGCAATTTTTCCCATTAAAAACTGCAAAAAATTAAAAATTTAAAAATTCTGATTTCACAACTTGTAAACAATGTATTTCAACACTGGTCAACGACAGATTGATTGAACATACTTTGGCCTATTTCTGCATGTGTTTGTGGTTTACATTAGAAGAATTGGACACATATGCTAAAATCCGCGAAAGAAAGAAAGAAAAATATTGTTCGTTTCAAACACGTTTTTTATTTTGAGTGCTTTTCGGTATCACATCGATCCATTTCAAGTCTTGAATTTTTTTATTATTATTTTTTTAACATAATTGAATCAAAAGTTATTTAAAAAAGTCAGAATTTAAAAAATATTTGAAGTCTTTACTCACTTTTAATGCAACCCTCGTACAAATTGTATCACTTTAACTAACACTCCAATAAATTAAATTAATTAAAACAATACGAGAGTTCCGCACCTATAATTTATTAATTGCGTATCAAATAATAATTAATTATTTGCATTTTTTGTAAACAAATACAATTACAACAGTAAATACATAATAGATAACGTAATTTACAATACTTATTGGATATACATAATACATATTAATGGTTCAAAATATTTAAGATTATAGTCTTATCACGCATGAAAAAGGCAATTTTATATGATTCACTTCTAAAGTTCTCAATATTATATTTTTTAAAGTTTAATGTTTAACACAAGAACTAATTATCTTAATTTAAAAACAACTTCAACATAAAATCCAATGTTAATTTTTATTCATAGTCTTCATAGTTCACATACAGCAATTCTTCTTTCTGAAATTGTTTTACATATTTTCTCTTTTGAATTCGCATTTACATTCACGCAAAATTTTACTTTAGCTATACTTGCTTTTTTGTTTTGATTTGTTTTTGTTTTGAAGTAAGGAAATGAAAAGCGAAACGAATATCGAAGTACAGCCAAGTTTGTTCCCTTTCACTCTCTTCCACAAAAAATCAGAAAATCAGCAAGAAAAATTTCATTGTGTGAACCGAACATTTTTCATTCGCATATTTTTCATATTTTAGTAAATGTTCGATTCTATTTCTAATGTATACACAGAAAAAAATATTTCAAATTATTTTTTAATAAAATTATTAACTAACATGGTATTTGTATTTAATTATATTATTTATTCATATAATTAAATTTATAATTGGTTTAAAATATATATATATTTTTTTTTTTAAATAAATGGACAACTCTTAGAAGAATATAAATAAAATTTAAAGATTTGTCTATAAAAATATAGAAATAAAATAAATTTAAATAAATTTTCAACAATTTTCAGATTATTATGTCTATTTAAGAATAAGGAGTATTCATAAAATCAATGATTGTTGTTAGAAAAAATCAATTAAAAATTAATTATTATTAGCAATTTCGTAATTGAAGTCGATTTTTACTTTTTTCTGTGTAATGTTTACTGATAAACAAATTAAATTCAAATTATTGTCTACGTATGAACTAAATTTTTGCCAATTAAATTTGACCCGTATGTCATTTGTGTCCCAAAAAAGATAATAGTATACATCAAATTAACCCACTAAAAAAATATAAAAACATGATAGGAAGATATAGTCGGTCAAACCCGATCATATAATACACCCTACACCATGTGCATCAACATTCAGGAAGAGGTCTTATATTAGACCAGTTAAATAAAATATACAAATACTATTACGTTAAAATAATATTTATATGAATTTGGGCGATTTAGGTGAGTCCCGAAAGTAGATTTATACTAGAACTATTATAAATTATTATAAATGTTGTTTCTAGTTGTATAAATCTCATTTGTGTCGAATACTGACATTTTCGGTAGAGAGATTTATATGTATGGGAGCTATGGTCAATTATGGATCGATTTTGATGAAATTTGGCATAATGATTGACACTTATTCAAAACATATTTGCAATAAATATTAAGGCATTTGTGATCGTTATGCCCCTATTCGGGACGACATTTGTTTGTGGGCTAGGTGAAAAAGTGAACGGATCTTAACCACTTTCGTTCTAGTGTTAAAATAATTATTTGTGCCATATTTCACTGCCCACTCTGCTACGTAAATAATGTTAAACTCCATTACTCATAATGAAATAATATTTGGATGGTTAAATCATAATTTTAATATTAAATTTGTATTTTGATTTATAGATACGATTATTTAAATAAGTATGTATGTAGAAACGTGAAAGAATCTTTTCGACTTTTGGAGTATTTTAATAAAATTTCAAACACATAATTATCATAAAATACAAATAATTTTAACCTTGAATTTTATACATATATAACTTATTCCATTCATCATTTCAATAAACATTGTATATATGTATTTCAAAACCAAGTTCAATGTTTAACTTTTTTAATTATTAATTTTTTAGATAAACCGCTAAATAAACACGCAATTTAACTATTCAATGAAAGCTCAACTTACTTGCCATCATGTTCATTGTAGATGTCAACAATTAAATCGAACATTGACTTTTTTCTTAAAATCATTTGCCAAAAATTACCAAACAATATTTTAGGTTTAGAATATGGTATACCACGTTCTTTGAAATAATTGTTATTAATTGTGGCCCAACGGTAAAACAAATAACCGGCCAAGGTTAATAGTAGTAAAAATTCTATCCACATTTTAAGCAATTTTTCTATTTTTTTAATTCACTTGTTCGGAGAAATGAGCACTTATAAGTTCTATTAAGAACTGGTGCAAAGGGGTTGTTGTTTGTTTTCTTTATTTGAAAATAAAAACAGCTTTTTCTTATCATCTCTTTGTGTCGCTAAAAATATTATTACTCTATAATCGTTTGTTGCTCTCTTTTAATGACTACATGATTGATATTATATCCCAGTTATCTCGTCAACCACTTTAGATAGATAAAAAAAAGCTTTTAAATTGTGATGTGAGCGCTATTAAAGTATTTAGTTTACAATTGTTTAATTTATACTATTATGTCGATTGAATAAAAAATTATACCATTGAACATTTTTTAAATTAAAAGATAATATTTCTTAAGAATTTTTACCAAATAAATCTTTTTTTTTTTTTTTTAGATCTAAAGTTAATCAACTCATATACGCTTTATTATGATTAATCAGGGGAAATTATGACAAAAAATACCGGATTTTGAACAGTTATGTTATTTCATAAAGCTTTTCTGATTTTATTTGTGAGTGAGTTTTGGGTATAATAAATAAAATATTAACTTTTCAGTAATACAATCTTATTTCGTTATTAATAATAATTTTTAAGCTAAGGAAAAAAGTAATTGTTATATTTTGAACTTAACTTAAACTCTATTTAATTTGTATCATTATACAAAATTTAATCACAATATAATTTACTATTTTCCTTGCGGGAAATAGTTAGCAATTGAAGTTAGGTACCGGTCCCTTAGTACCGGTTGAGTACCACCTAAATAGTCACCAAAGTCCATTATCATTATTTTATATATTTAACGATTGCGTAAATTGAAAAATCACCCGCACAAATAATTTGAATTATATTTTTTATGTACTTTAATAAAAAAAAATAAATAAATAAATAAGTTTTATTTCATTCTTTTAACAATAATTACACACAGAAAAATGATTGGTCGTTTTGCAATTATTTAAATTAAATAATAATTAAAACTATTAATTCTTAATTGTTATTATTAATATTCATGCTATTCAAGTATTAATTATTGGACCATTTCCAATTTATTTAAATGAATTAATCCACACAAACGAATTTAATTGAATACTAAAAACTTTCACAGCTAAATATTGATGATAATAATCGAAATTTAATTACACTATTTTAATATTCGGTTGAATTTTTTAAATAACTTATTTAAAAAATATTTGTGAAACAGTTTTAAGTTAAAAAAAAAAAAATTAAAAAAAAAAACAAAAGGATAAAATTACATAAAAATTCCGATCTTTCTATTGGGAATGCTATTAGCATTAATCTCTTAACACAGAAAAAAGTCACCAATTAACAAAAATGTATGAAAATAATTCATTCAATCAAAAACTTGCTCAAATTTGCACCTCTCACCAAAATGATCATATCAATTACTGAAAACTATAAAAAATACAAAACAGAAAAAAATTCCCAATTAATAAATTAATTAAATCAATATATTCAGTGTATATATTTAATAATCTAATTATCTAAGCGCTGCCGATAATAGCCTATAATACCATCTACATGTGTATTTTTATCTATTTCGCGGCCACTATTACTATATATTAAATTCGCGGGCATACCACACCGTTATTCATATTACTGTACTTATAACTGTATTAAGCCATTCTATCAATTACGGTACTAAATTTTCAATGCCATATTTCATGTAATAGAATCTTATATATATATATGAGGTCGTTAGATATTTATTATTATTTATATTTCTATTAATTTATTTTGTCTAGACTATGTTTTATACGCACTATGACTCTCTCTTATCTCTTGTTACACCCCAGATTATGGAATTCATATTAAATAAAATCTATTTTTTATCTGCCTTAATTCTATTATTAGATATTAATTGCCTTTAGCAATCGGGATGATTTTGGTAAGCAGTTGCAAGTACCAGGATTGCACATTACCAAAAAACCGCCTTCAGTGCTGTCTCGTTTTTGCGACTCGCGGATTTTCGATATATTTCTTATAGGCCAGTAAATAACTCTCGTGATTTATATATGATACGTGACTGATCAGATCGAATAATTTCACGTAAAATTACTAATCTATACAACCTTTAGATTCGCGCTGGTTCTCTTGTGC
>MINK01187981.1:20173-38915 GCA_001735545.1 Phormia regina
CGTTGACCAATACCAAATGGCAGGTATGTAAATGGTGTTATTTTATCTTTGTTTTCTTCATTAAATCTTTCAGGATTAAATACTTGAGACTTTTCTCGATATTTCTCATCTAATTGTAAGACATTTATGGGAAACCAAATAAACCAAATTGCACACACAATCAACTGCAAACGTTCCAGGTCATTTGCGAAAAACTTCTGATATAATCATATCCAAATAGGGCCTTTTTCAAAATATCATAAGTTACCGGTTTATCACCAAGATCATTGGAAACTTGCAGAAGACAAGCGACCGCCGTTCAGACGTATGTAAAATGATTTTTTTATTACATCTGCTTTTATTAAAAAAAATATATATATAATATAATCGTAATTCTTTATAAATAATTATTTTAAAAGAAATTTAATTTAATTTTAAAATACAATCTGTCTGTAATTTGAATATGGTCTCAATTTTTGTAAATTGATTTGTTTTTGTTAATGATTTGAAATTTGTTTTTCTAAGTGCGAACAAAAGTTTCGTTCGAGTTAATGAATTGGAACTACCCGTTTCTCTCTCATATCATTTTTGTTTATAAAACCAAAAATTTATATCAAAAATTCTTGTTTTTGTATTTTTTAATTTTGAAAATAATTATTCGAACAATTTACATTGTTCTTTATTCGTTCGAACAATCGAAGAAAATTCAAATTTTATTTGATCACACGAATAATTAAAAAAATATTAATTTTTTTTTTTCGATCAACTTCAATGTGGAATAATTGAGCTTAAAATAATCTCTGTGAAGTTACCTTTCTGAAAAGTGCAAAATTTTTATATGTTGTTAAGAAAATTTTATTTTAGAGAAGAAAGAGTTTAGGTACTTTTTCGGTAAAAAAAAACACAAAAAGTAATATTTTTTACTATTTTCTATTCAAAGTTGTTTATTTTTTGACTCGGTAAAGATATCGAAATCAAATTTTTCAAATACAATAGATAATTTTATTCATTAACCAGTTAAAAAAAATATAAAATCGGTCGGTAATACTAGGATATATATATGAAATAACTGGACCAAGAATGTACAAACTATGGTGCTTAAAAATTCAAACGCAAATAACGCGAAAACTATTTTGTTATAGGTCTTATCAGAGCCTGCAACAATATATAAAAAAATATTTAAAATCGGACAAGAAAAAAATTGACAATCGATTAAAAATATTTTGTGTCAGAGGTACCCTAGTTTGAACCCCCATTGCTCTGCCCAAGAGTTGTTTGTTGTGTACCCTTCCAAACTTAACATTATACACTTCTCTGCTACGCCTATACTAAATTTCTTACAAATCCAATCAGCCGATGAGAATTTGCAGATTTATTTCCAAAAATAAATAAATCTGTAATTCATATACTCTAAAATATTTTAAAACATTTTTGGGAGGCATGCTGACATTTCTCTATCTAGACCTTTATACTATATACTCACTTGGCCATCATGTTCATAAAAATACCTATTTTTAAATATTATATCCACAAAATTGCCGATTAGTAGGCAGGCTTACCATAAGGAATACCTCGTTTCTTAAAAAATCATTGTTGATGGTGGACCAACAATAACACAGATCTAATAGAAATTTTAACAATATCGAAAATTTAAACCAATTTTGATTTTGATTTTCAGTAATATCATCTAACTACTACTATTGGTATCGGATTTAAAACATACTTTTTATTTATACATTTCGTGAACTTGTAAAATGGTTTTACTTATCAATAAATATAAATTTTATTTAAGAGTTTTAGAAAAAATATTATTTTCGTGGCACAAATTTTATCCAAAATCCTTTCTCTGGCACCACTTGAAAACCAGACTTTTTTAACTCTAAAGGTATCATTGTCCTTGGAGAAGCTTCTAAGCGATAATCTCTTATTACATGAAAGATAAATGCCTTTATCTCCAAAATAGCAAAACGATTAGCTGAAATCATACAAAATTTTAATTTGTTCCTATAACCAATAGGAGATCTAAAAGATAACTTACCTATACAAATACGCGGACCTAAACCAAATGGTAAATATGCACCATTCTGAATATTTGATTTGTTCTCCTCACTAAAACGTTCAGGATCTATAACATTTGGATGAGGATAATATTCGGGATCTCTATGTAGGGCACATATTGGTATTCTAACTAAATCTCCTTTTTTTATTTCTAATTTTTTGCCTTTTGATTCATATACAAAATCTTTAGTACACACACGATCTGTTATTAAACTAACTGGCCATTTGCGTAACATTTCAGATACTACCTTATCCATATAGGGCATTTTTTGTAAAACGTCATATGTAACGGAATCATTTTCTAATTCTTCACTGTATTGCTGTATCTCATCAAAAATATTTTGCTGTACATCAGGATGTTCCATCAACTCGTGAACGCTAAAACTCATGGTAGCCGAAGACGATTCCATACCGGCGAAAAAGAACAAAAAACATTGTGCAACAACTTCAATATCAGACCATTCTCGAAAATTTGTTTTTGGTGTATCTGTTGGTATCATACCTTTGGCTTCCATTAAAAGATTAATCATATCGGGACGTTGGATATGGTTTTCAACGCGATATCTCATAGCATCTAAAACTAAACGCTTGAAATAATCGACGAAATCTTTGTCAAATAAGCTCAATTTTAAAATCTAAAGTAAAATAAAAACATGAAATTATTTGAGAAATTTTTTTGAACAAGTCCAAGAGAAAAAAAAAACGAATTAATTTTAATTCTAAAAGGATAAAATTAATTTTAATAACAGTTTCAATGCACCTTAGCCACTCTTGGAAACAGTTCCATCATCATCATTTTTATTTGCTGATATGTCGTAAACTGAATCGCTTTTTGTGCTTTATTATAGAATTCATTTTCTTTATTTTTAAAAGAGTTCACTTGTAAACCGAATGCTGTAGATGCTATAATATTGATAGTTAAACGTGAAGTAAAATCTTTAACATCCATCTCCAAACCCTTTTCCCCACCAGCACTGTTCTTTATTTCTTCATTTAAATATTTCATGGATTCTTCTATTTCCAAAACAATAAGTTTAAACATTTGACGCATTTTACTGCCAGTAAATGCTGGACTTAAGGTGTTACGCATATCGCGCCATTTATCATTTTGTAAGAAAAACAATGAGTTTGTTAGTATATTATCACTATCTCCGGTATCTAATAAATTACGTCGATTTACAAAATGATCAAAATCTTTAATCATAATTCGTTTCACCAGCTGTGGATCTCGTATTAGATAAAGTGGTTCACGACCATCGAATACGCCATAGACGCTAAAATTTTGTATTACAAAAAAGTTATTATATCAAGAGTTAAACTTTTAATATTCTTTAATTGAATTAATGAATTAAAAAAAAATGTATAAACTTACATGTCATCTACTTTATTATAGAGTTCACATATTAAATCTAAAACAGATTGTTTACCAAATACAATATCTTTACCACTCCCGAATAGGAATGTAGGTTTATCAAAGGGTAAATTACGTTTTTTAAAAAAATCATTATTTTTTACACCCCAACGATATATAAATATAGCTGTAACAATTGCCAGTATAATCAATTCAATCCACATTTTGAATATTAAGTTTAAAGGGTATTATAACGTAATATTATTTATACAGAAATTTGTTGTGTTCTTGTCCAAACATTTTAGAAAACTAATAATAAATATTCTTCATAGCAGTAAAACAATATGAATGACTATAAAAAGCTTTAACAATTATTTCATTATTATGAGCAAATGAGATAATTGTTTATTATTGGCGGTTTGAGATATTTGTTACCCTATAGTATGTAATATTTTAAAGTTTTTCAGTGAATTTAAATTTATAAATTTAAAAACTTATATAGTGCGCACAATGGTTGCAAAGGCAAAACGGACTATGTACAAGTTTTTGTTAAATTTTTAAAATAGTGCAAAAATAAAAATTGATAAATAATCCCAAAAAGCAAAAACATTTGAAATTTAATAAAAATAATACTGGTCAATAAAATCGCAAAAAAATTATATCTCTTATAATAAATTTTCGAGACTAAATGTAATGAAAAATTACATAAAAAATTTGCATCACGTTACAATTTTATCTAACCCATTAATGACCAATTGAAATGTATACCTCTAAACTATTTTGATGTATGTTATAGAGAAGGAATAATGTAACAAAAATGTAGTATATGCCATGTGTCTATAATGCCTTCCATAGCACATAAAAAAATGTTAAAAAACTGCTAAAAGCAAGTGAAGAACAATGAGAGTTTTTACACCAAAACGATGTTACTGAGAGAATAAATAATGTTAATGCAAATTGAATCCTACTTTGGTAACAGAAAATTGCTGCTTATTAATATGAGTAAAAATTAAAAATAATAAATTATTAAATCCAAATTTTACAAAAAATATCCACATATTTTTCAATTAAGGTCAAATAAAAAATATATATTATACTTCTTATAAATTTATGTTAACTCTATTAGTTAAATTGTTATTTTTATTATTAAAATGTGACTATACCTAAAATATATAAAACTTGATTTTAAAGATACTTTCTAAGTGTTGGCCTGTGTTATTAATTTGAAAACTAATTTAAATTTCAAGTACTTGCTGTGAGAATAGACATTAATTTTGTTGATTTTCAAATTCGCAACTATGCCTTACTCCAGCACAGGGATGATAAATGTGATATTTAGCCCATTTATCGTTTCAGAGTTTATTAAGCATGAACTATTTGTACAAAATTTCGTTATCGTATATGTTTTGTTTAGGAAATATCAGCAGTAAACGTATTTCCAATGCTAATCTCTAATTATATCTATCAGGTACATGATGGAAAACGATTTCGATTTTAAATCGAAAAAATGTATGATGAACTGATATTTTAGTTTATGTTATTGATAAAAGTTATATTTTGATCACTTGCTTTTTATATTTTATTTAATAATTTTTTTATATTTGCCTAAAAATAATTGTTATTTTTCACATGAAATTCATCACATTCTTTCAAACCGATTCGTTTTGAAAACGATCAGTTTTCATCACATACCTGTGTATAATTAAAAATCACACTAATATAATTTCTAATAGAATCCAAATTAACAATTTTATTGAGAAGAAAATTTTTACAATTGTACTAAATTTATCAATGGAGTACTGTTGTACTTTTGAAGAGCAAATTGTAATGTAAAAAAAAATTATGCATGTTAAAGTGATTTTCGAAAGAGGGGTTTATATGGGAGAAATGATAAATTGTGGACCGATGTTCATGAAATTTTACACATGGATTTTTGCTTACATACATAAAACTTATTTGTTTTAAATTTCATTAAAATACGTTTGAATTTCCTGTGGCTAGATGATATAATGGCTACCTAAATCAACGGATTATAACACAAATCTAAAGTTCGTGTATCAATACTTATACTACCTAGAATTAATAAAAATTTGTGCCAGGTGTAACGAGCATGATCCATACGTGAGCCTCTACTAAATTTTTCTTGTCTTATAAATTATAATGTCTCGTCGAACAGATTATACTTTATCGTTGCCTAAATGATATTAAAAATTTGACATTTTTATATTCACAGAAAATTATTGAAATATATTTTTAATTCAAATTTTATAGTGAGAATTTTTTTTATAAAAATTTTTACATATACATATTATTTACATAGATTCTAATTTATAACAATCGCATATAAACCGTAGTCTAATAATTTTGTCTGTTTGATACAATCCAATAACCACTGGATATTTAAATGATGAGAAGATCTACGATATTTTAGTCTACACTCAGTTAAATTAACTTTAGTATCATAAGATTCATAAAAAACAATATCGGCTTTTTTGAAGTCAGTGGTAATTATACCACCGTTAGCTTTAAATGTTCTCATTATTTCTTTAGAATTCTTAATATTATCAAAACATGCAACGACATTTTTAAACAAATTACTTTCTTTTTCAATTTTAACTACTTGATCTGGCTCTTCTTGTTTAATGGTATTAGATGTTTTAAATACACTATCTAAAGTTAATTGTTTTTTAGAGATTTTCTTATCTAAAGGTTCAGTTTTAATTTTCGTTGTTTGAGGTGATTGATTGTCATTATCTTTATCTAGTTGCCTTTTTCTTGAGCTAGTGTTAGGTGTTTCCACTTTAATTTTCTTACTGCTGCAGGGTGAGTCAATATGCTCTATTTTTTTATTTTTTTGGGGAGTTTTTTGTAAATTAAGTTTACTATTTATTAGCACAGTATCTTTGCTAATTTCATCGCTATCATAACATCCCTTTATTAAGAGATCGACATTAACATTATTTTTAGAAGCTTCGTACATTTTTTCCAACAGCTCTAAATCATTAGCTTGCTCAGCCGATTTATCATCTCTTAAACGTGTTATTCTTGGAAAACGTATTGATATACCAGATGCTGTGTGTTCCCCAGATTTTGTAAATTCTGCTCCTGTTATTTCCCATACAGGCATCAATTTTGGATCTTTTGCTATAAAATCTGGTATTAAAGGTTTGTTACATAAAAACCAGCTGGGTACTTGTTTTCCATCAGTTCTTTCCATAAGTTCCATTAAATGATCATGCATTTCTAGACGTGTTTTGTCATCTAGTCCTGTATGAACTTTGGTAACAGTCTTCCATAAACGATCTCGATGATCATAACAACCCATTAGAAATATGCTAAGTACACCACCCTTTTTACCAGAACCATATGAAGCACCCAAAACAACTAAATCTGCCGTATCTGCCATACGACCACCAAACAGATAATCTTTTTTAACTTTTAGCCAACCACGCTTACCAGGTTGATAAGTTCCTGAAGGATCTTTTAAGACTACTCCTTCTAAATTGGCCTTTAAAACCTTAGCAGTCATTAGAGATAGTTCATTTTTAGTTTTAAGAAAATGAGATTCGGATAACTGTACATAAGATTTAATGGGTGTAATATTATCTTCTAAAATTTTCCGTCTCTCACGAAAGGATCTAGAAGATAAGCAAAATTAAAATTGTATACATTTTATCTTAATATGACTTACAAGCTTGTTAGATCTTCTCCCTTGAACAAAATACAATCAAATACAAATAGACAGACCTCAGCGTTGGCATACTCTTTCTTTTTATGAGCTCCTAAAGAACCAAACGGTAATAATTCGCCCGTTACAGTATCGACTAATATAATTTCAGAATCCAATATCATATCTCCAGCACCTGGAAAAGCCTGAAAATAATGAAAATTTTGATTTATATCACTTATAAAAACTTTTATATAAGATTATTATATACCTTGGGTATAAATTCTTTAAACCGTTTTACTTTGTGATCCATTACTGGTTTTAAATTACGACTAAAAAATCTAAAAAAATATTAAAATTTTCAAAATAGTTCTTTGTATCCTTAAACACATTTTCTAGCATAACTCACTTAAATTCATTCCCTTGCTTATGTATTTGTACTCTCTCTCCATCATATTTAATTTCACTAAATAAACCTGTAGGACTTTTCCTGAATGCTTCCTCCACAGAATTACAAGCATTTGCTAACATGGGCGATATTGGAGTCATAACATGAACGTTTACAACTTTACCCTAAAAAATATAAGATTTACGAATTTCATCATAAGACAAAGTTCTTAATATACACTCCACCTACCTTTTTGCCTTTTACTGCTTTAGGTTGAATTACATCAGCAACTTTTCCAGCTTTTTGATTTTTAAATGAAAATTGCTTGACTACTTCAGCTAAGTCTCTAGTTGCTTGATAAGATGAATATGCCATTGGACCAAAAGCAGCCAGCACATGACTAGCTTTGGCATTCATTCGAAGATCTTGTTTGATTATACGAATGATCTATAATTAAATGGTTTTAATGAAAAAAGTAAAATTACATGGTTGACTTATTACTGTTTTCAAATCTTTTGCTGTAGTTTGTTTGCACAGCTGCCTTAATAACTCTGTTTGTTCATCTTCTTTTGTACGTTGCTCCAACTTTTGTAAAAATTCTTCCACTTCTTGTAAGTATAAAACACTATTTATTTGAGGTTTCATTTTGGTTGAAGATTCAAAAAATTTACGCAATGTTTCTGAAACATCACCCTCTTTAAATAATATAAAAATACAGTACTAAATATTTGTTAAAAAAATATAAGTCTAAATAAACCTTGTTCTAAATCCAATTGCATTTCATGTGCATCACAATTGAAGAGACGCGAAAACAATTTCACCATTTGTTTATTTTGCAAATTATAAACACGTTGAGAATCTCCTGGAATTAACATGCGCACCCATAATAAAGTATCTCCTTGGAATTCTTTCTTATTACAACCTCTGCGTAAAAAATCCTGTAAAATTTGAGCCTTATTCAAATAACTACGTTCCTCTGCAATTTCATCACAAACGCGAGTAAATGTTTCTAAACGATTGTCTTCCACTCGCCACATCTTGTTTGTTAATTTACTACTATTGGTGTACTGACGTAAATTTTTAACAATTAATATTTTGACCTTATTTAAAAACATCAAAAACTTTTATTTGTTGTTATAAATAACACATTTTGTTTGTTTGTTTCTTCTAGGACACTGTAAAGAAATTTACGACTCGCGCTGGAACAAGTCTGGCGTTTTTGAATCGAATCAGCTGTTTTCAGCAAATGTAAACAATCTAGTGCCGTTACACAACACAGGGCGTGTCGAATGTATTTATGAATTTTATGCCAGTGGTGATGAACGAGTTCAAATCAAGTTTCTCGACTTCAATATACCCACCGAACAAAAAAATTCCTCTGAATGCAGGCCAAATGATTCATTGCAATTGCTGACTCAGGTAAAGGGAAAGTATGAGGCTGTAGATTTCTATTGTGGTGCATTTCTGCCTAAGCCTATAATGTCGAAGGGTCCTAAGCTAATGTTGCAGTTTATTGGCAAATATCCCAGTAACCAACAAAAAGTGGGCTATTATGGATTTAAAGCAGAGTACAAGTTTGTAACAAGTTAGTAATGTTTAACACATTATACTATTCAGCGCCCCATACTTACATTTTGGGAGAATGATTAAAAAAATAAAATGGGATAATGTTTTTATATGGGCCAATCTTGCTGAAATATAGCTCAAAGATTGACACGTGAACGAAATTTTATTAAAATATTGATATATACCGAGATGAAAGAGGTGAAATAATGAACAGATCATAACCAATATCGTCCTTGTGCCAAAATAATTATTCGTCCCAAATTCCACTAAAATTTCATCCGACTAATCGAATATTTGACCAAAATGATGCAACATCTCCATCATAGGTAACATTTTAATAAATATTGTTTAACGCAACACAAAATTTTTTTGTAAAATAAGTGATCGCGCAAATTTGATCAAATATTAGATAAATATGAACATAGTTTTGCAAATATCGGCACAAACGCATAATACTCCAACCACCTATGATGGTATATGGTATAATGTATGGTATAATTTATACATTTATACATAAGTATACATTTATACATAAGTATAAATGTATAAATTATTACATTTTAACACCTCTTTCATTTTTTTTTTTTTGGTGAAAAATACTTAATTTTATTTGTCAACAATTCCATATTAATAATATTTTAATATTATTACTTATTTTTAATTTTCTAATTCATTAAACTATGGAAGATTATGGCATAACAACTGGTTATCAACTGGGTCATAATTGCAGTTTTGTTTATAATAGTACAACTAAGAAATCAGGATTCTTTACTTCGCCCAATTTTCCGGGTCTGTATCCTCAAAACATTGCTTGTCATTACTTTTTCTATGGCGAATTTGAAGAAAAGGTTAAAATAAATTTTAGTTTCTTTGATGTGGAAGGGATAGACAGGTAATTCTTTTTTGCTAAATTATATTGAAAAGATATATTTATACTATTTAATTATCTTTTTTATCTTCCTTTGTTATATCTTTTCTATAATTTTAATATAGTTGCGGTTATCTTACAGCAAGCGACTATGTTGAATTTTCAAACTTTATTAGTACGGATCGTAAGTTTCCGAAATATTGTGGTAAACGAGATAAATTTGAAATACGTTCAGATGATCGTTTCTTCAGAGTGTCATTCTATTCAAACGATCGTTTTGACCGTAACGGGTTTCGAGCCTTTTATGAGTTCGAAGGTAAATCAACGCCATCCGAAAACACTTCGGTACAAAGTTATACCTCTGTTTTGTCTGAAGCTTCCTATTATAAGGATCAACACTATTTTCTGCAATTTGTAATATTTATAATATATGGTTTTCATTTAAAAGTGATATGAAATTGTATGAAGTAAAAAATAAATGTTTTAGAGAAATACAAAAGATTATGTGTAAATATTTTTAAGTTCAGCTCTTTTACCTGGGCCTCTCAAATTAACGCTCTTAAAAATTCCTTATTGAATAAATGTTCTACGTAGCTTCATTTTGTCTAAAATTAACTGAGGTCTAGCTATCTAAGGTAAAACATTAAAGACACAAGTAAAGAAAATCGCTCTAATCTACCATCAATCCAAAAGAATACCACTTGGAGCTCTTAAAAAGATTCCAATAAAAAACGTAATGGCTGAATCTGTTTTACCAATAATTGAACAAAGATTTCAAACAATTAACGCAAACTTCATACTCAAAATATAAACTTATAAACAGAATTATTAATCTCTTATCCCAGCGTCCATTGCACTTTCCATCAACATATTAAAAATCGCCACAGAATTGGGTATAAATATTAAACCATAAAAAATTTATGCTACCACAGAAACGCCTTGGAAACAGAAAAATACTAGTTTTTTATTTGACCTAATTAATAAGCCCAAAAATTTTACATCAAATTATACATATAATTCACTTTTTAATAGAATATCCACGACGAATAAACACAAAAATTGGAAGATATCTGTTCAAATTCAAAATCTGCGATAACTGCCACTCAAAATAACAAAAACAAAAATATCATAATCTCCAAAATAAGAAATAAATAAAAAATTTCAACTAATGTGGATCCCAGGGCATACAGGAATTGAAGATAACATATTAGCCGTTGAAGCAGCAAAATTCGTAAGTTTAGCCCCAATCAGACCCAATTATAAACTTCCAAATATCAAATAAAAGAGATATTAAACATAAAATATGCAATGACATGAAAAATGTTTAAATAAAATTTTATTTAAATTTTGCTCCAAATTATTAATAAAAATTTGCAAAAATCATATTATATTGTTTTGATTTAAGAAAATGATTGCCTTCTAATAATATCGTTACTTTTTGAACTGTAAATCTGATAATTTGTGAACATGCGTATTTTGGAGAAATAAACGATACTTCAGCCAAAACCCAATTTTGAAAATTTTAATGTTGCGAAGTTTTGCATTTTCGGTGATGATAGGAATATATGTATGTAGTAGGTAATGTTCTGCTTACCATAAAACACATCTAACAATTCCAAATTAATACAAAGGACCCTAATGATATATAAGATCAAAGGATAGTCAGAATGTAATACCTTGGAATATGGAATAATTAAAAAGTACTTTCTACAAAAAATAAATCATTGGTGGTAAGCAAAATCTTTATTATATTCAATTTTTTTCTACTAGAGCAACTCATTGAAACCTAAAATAATAAATTATTTTTATCATATATATAACGTTGAGTCTACTTTAGAGAAATTTTAATCGAGACAAATTTTTGTTTGAGTTGCAGATAATTTTTTATCTCTGTCAATTATAGGGGAAAACGCATAGTATAATTAGAAAGTATACTCGTAAGAACAGCTGATTTACAATTTTTTCATTGATACACCTCGCCTTGCTGTCAAATTGTTTTTGTATTCCCATGTAAAATTTTATCGTGAGTATTTTAGTCCTCCTCTCTTTTATTCTCTCATTTTCTGTTCATATCATTTTGACATTGTGCGCGGTAGTTTTACACTAACAAAATACAAGGAATTGTTGTTTTTGTATATGTGCGAGTACTTTGTTATTATACTATGGTGAGTATTTTAGTCTTCCTCTCATTTATTCTCTCATTTTCTCTTCATAGCATTTTGACATTATGAGAGGTAGTTTTACACTAACAAAACATTTTGACATTATGAGAGGTAGTTTTACACTAACAAAACACAAGGAATTGTTGTTTTTGTAAGATGTGCCGAGTTCTTTGGTAATTTATACTAATGGGGAAAACGTACCTCTTAATAAACCATGTTAAAAAGCAGTAGAATAATTAAGAAACGTATAACTCGTAAGAACAGCTGACTTTACAACAATTTTTTCATTGAATACATCTTTTCGCCTTACTGTTCTCTAAATTGGTTTTTGTATTCCCAATGTATAAATTTTTCATGAGTATTTAAGTCTTCCTCTCCTTTATTCTCTCATTTTCTGTTCATAACATTTTGACATTGTGAGAGGTAGTTTTACACTAACAAAATACAAGAAATTGTTGTTTTTGTAGATGTGCGAGTACTTTGTAATTATGCTATGGTTTCTATAGTTCAGGAGTTATTTCTAATAAGATTTATTTTGATCTATAACTTCAGAGTTAAATAAGACTCCAGCTTGATATATACATACATATGGAAAAGAGCAATATCAGGATTATTTTCCTAAGGATTTTAGAAATACCCTTTTTTGATAAATACAAATTTGAGTGAACCAGTGTACAAAAATTCATCGCATCGCAATCAGCTTTATCAACCTGAAGAATTCTATGTAGCGTATCACAAAAATGTATTGAAATTAGATTTTTACCATAGTTGACTTTTTACTTGTATTTTTTTAGTGTAAAACTAATGCCCACAATGTCAAAATGTATTGAATGGAAAAATGTGAGAATGCTCCTTCATTCTCACATTTTTCCATTCAAAAACTAGAAAAAAATTACATATGAATACAAAAACAATATGACAGTACAGCAAGGTTTGCCAATGAAAAAATTGTAAATCAGGTGTTCTTACGAGTATACTTTATAATTATACTATGATTTTTACGTAGATCAGTGACTTTCTGACAACCGTGTAATTTATTTTCTTTGCAAAATAACCTAAGCACAGGATTGTATACACAATGAATGCTCAAAAACATATGATACGTTGATTTTTGTTGAATGGTTTCCCAAAATGTTTTATGCTCCTTTTTTCATTCTACGTCGCATCAAAAAGTTTATTGGCCTTAATATATTGAATTTTGATATATGAAATTTTCACCTTTCTCCGTTTTGAGCCGTCGACGGCTGTATTTAGAAAAACCGCCGACACCATTAAATTTTTTTGGCGCAGGTCTCTGCATCTTTTGCTTTTTTAATCTTTTTTTGTTCTCTCATTCGTAAACAAATTTATTTTTGCAAAAAGGCATAAATTTAGTACTTTTTTATACAACTTCGTTATTGGAAAAAGATAAGCAAACAAAAAATCACAATATCCGTCAGTTGAAAATTTTCATTCAACGAAATCGGTTGGTTGGTGTGTTTGGTGGTAGTTGGCACGTGAGTTTCAGAAGTTATAAAAAATTGCAAAAAAGAGTTACAAAAAACCACAACAAAATTTATAATAATATTAATCGTTTATATAATGTTTCATAAATAAATCTAGTGATAACTTACGAACGAGAAAGAGATTTTTTTAAAATTTAAATTGTTGTGCTTTTGTTTAAATTCAGAAAAAAGGAATCATCAATCAATATGTTCTCACGTCCCAAGTAAGTAAAACGATTTATTTAAAAAAAATGGATTTATTGAAATTTGTTACTAAAGATAAAAGATTTTTTTAATGACTTATGCAATAATTATTTTCTATTTTTTTGGTATACATGACGGTTAATGCCAAAGGAGCGTTGGGGTAGGGACGCGCATATTTTAAAATGTGCAAGAGACGAACAATTCTATATACACAAAATCTCTCCGATTGGCTCAGTATTATTTACAACTTAATGCATTTTATAAAGAGTAGTATATGTTTTTCATTATAATCTTGTAACAGAACAGCTGTCCTGATTTATAACGTTGGACAAAGGGAGTACTACAAGCACGTTACATGTTTTTTTTAGCGCCGTTGTGTCTGCTTTCCTTAAAATACAAATAAATTTCATTCTCATGTCTGTGTACACTTGACCATGAACTATTTTTTTTACATTTTCCTAGTTATTTCTAAACTTTCGTTTTCGTTCACAACAATCAATTAGAGGTTTTTGTAAAATAAGTTTATTTTATATCATTAGCTCTGACCGACCTGTTTATTTTTAAAATTTTTGGCATCCTGTTGCCAAAATGTTTATTACATAACACCAAGATCATCAAATTAAAATTGTATTTGCATTTGTTTAACAATTCTGTTATATTTTAAATTCGTACCAAAACTAATTTTGTGTTGTTAAAATAAAAATCAATAAATGCGTACAACTCGAGAGATGTCTATCTGGTTGTTAAAAGGTGAATGGGTGGGTGTTTGAGGGTGGTTAATATTAAATTTGCTATATGTACGGATGAGTGTTGTACATAGCTTTTCCTTTCATTATTGTATTATTTATAATTTTTTATTTTATCTGTTCTTAATAATAAAAAAAATAATAATATATGTATGTATGTACATATGCATGTATGTATAAGTAAATTGTTTGTATTTTCCTTCATTAGACATTCTTTACACTTTACGTATGATATTTTTGAATTTTTTTGTCATCTTAAAAAATAGAATTAATAAGAAAGAAATTATTTTTTTTCTTTTGGTATAAAATGTTGGATAAGTGAAAATGTTATTTCTTAGAACATTAAAATTTGTTCATTGTGTACTACCACCCAAAAAACACAGATTTTAGCAAACACACAGATTTGATATCATATTGATAGTGATTTGAAATAAAGGACTTTCTCAATTGTCAAATGTTTGAGAAGAAATAACTTGAAAATAATAGGTCGGGTTTCATACATAGCAATTTTTCTTGCCGCAATTCTGACTTGTGGACGAGAGCGGTAAAGAGAATATAAAAGTTTAGTATTCTTTTCCCCTCTATCTCCTATAGACTTAAAAATGCGGCAAGAAAAATTGCTGTGTGTGAACCCGGGCTAGCTTTCTATATTAAGTGGAAATTAATTGTCAAATTGATAAATGGTTTTATTATATAATTCTCAAACTTTTTTAAGAGCCCATTTACATTGGGGTTTTCCCTTGGAAGAAAAGTTACACTATGTCGCACGGCTAAAAATTTCAGGAAATTTTTTCAAATTTATTTCTAATTTTTCTGATTTGTTTGCTTTTGTCAAATAATTTCACAATAAAAATTTATGTGAAGCAAATTGAAAAAAAAAATGCCAGAAAAAACCACTGTGATAATCCCCAATGTAAATATGCTCTAAATGTGAATTGTGACCACATCTGGAATATAATTTAATTTATTTTTATTTTTTATTTTGGGTGGAGTATTCTTTTAATTTAAAGTTGTCAGATATGTTTTTAATTATAATTTTTATTGATGTTGTGCTCTTTTGGCTTCATAAGATTGCAATCTTGAAAAACGAAAACCCACATAACTTGAAAAATATTTAATAAAAATATTCATCATCATTTAGGGATGTAATAACCCAAAAATCTTTTTCTTTTGATTTTATAAAATAAAGTTATGAAAAGTGATTTGTTGTGTTGAGTTGTTTTGCATTTTCGGTTACGGTATATAAGTTTAGAAATTGAAATTATTGTAAACAAATAATGATAATTCTAATAAATAATTTAATATTTTTAGTTCTAAACCTTTTTTTTTTTTTAATTTATTGTATAGAAAGAATTTTACCATTTTTAAAATAATTTTAAGTATATTAAATTTTAGTGATAATATATTTTTCCTTAATATAATATATTTTTGGCATTCATTATATTATATTTTAATTGTAGATATATAAAACATTTTATATATGTACTAAACTTTTTCATGGTCAGGTTCAAATTGGTTAGCTATAAACAAATATAATAAGCATTATTTTGTTATTGCTATATAGAATATGTTATCTAAATAGATCTAAATTTTTTATATTCATATATGTATGTATTGTTTATAAACAAATTATAAATATATATACATACATTTATACGATAAACATTTTATACTAAGAGTTAAAATGCAATATACGGATAAATTTCAAAATTAGATAGGTATGTTCGTTTATTTTACAAAAAAAAAAAAATGTTAACAAAATAACAAAAATAATAACTCTTGCAAGTTTTAGAAATTTTAATTGTAATAATAAAAGTTAAGAAACAACTTTTTTTTAAAAAGTTTCACATACATATGGGTCATAATCATAATTTTTTTAAACTTGGTTGAAAATCTTTTCTTTTAACTTTTGATGGCAAAAATTTTTATTTTTTTAATTTTTTTTTTTTTTTTTGAGATGGGTCTGTGCGCACCTCATTCGATTGGTTTTTTTATAGGTCAAAAAACGTCAAAAAAGTGAATAGTTCATCCATTGACAGTACTGGTTGGGTTACTTGACTAACGGCAATAAATACATGGTAGGACATTTGATTAAATGTATTTTTTACCTCTCAATTATTTTATATAATAAGAAACCGTCGTAAAACCTTAGCGATAAAGAAGCTTTTGGTTTTAATTTTGATAACATTGTTTTATAAATAATGTAATTAGAGAAAATATAATGAATAATAAGTGCGTTTATTTTCGTTTATTAAATGTTTTTACAGATGTTTTACAGATTTGTTATTATTAAGTTTTAATTACATTCAGTTCTTAGTGAGTTTTTTAATAAAAAAAAAAAATTACTGAAAATACATAAATTTGGTAAAAATTTTAAATTTTTAAAAAATTACATTTGGTGGCAATATACTCCTTCCTAGGACATACTCATGTTAAAGTGACTAGTCAGGTGATAGGAAATGTGACTAGTTGTCACCCAATGTCGTCAGTCAAGTAACCGGTTTCGGACAGTCACCTATCCGATGTTCGGAGGAACATTAAAAAAAAATAATAAAATTTTATTTTTTTCTGTATATAATTATTCAGGATTATTTCTTTGTAATATAAAGTTATTTTGGCCTTAGAAGGCTTATTATATTACTGTTAATGAATAAATAAATAAATTGAAAATTACACAAACTTTTTGTTTATGTATTTTTATACGCATATTGCAATTTTTACAAATCTTGGATTTATTGATAAAAGAAAAGAAATATAATTGATCTGGACTATAAATTAAAGTCAAATGATGTTAATATTTGAAAACGGGATACTTTTCACTAAGGCACATCATGTGGAGAGCATGAAATTAACAATAATTAGCATAATTAGTAAGTGTTGCTTAACAAAAAATAAAAATAAAGATAATAATTTCATTTATTTTATATAAAGATCTTAATAGTAAATAGTATTTACTTGTAATAAACACTAACAAATTATATCATCGTTGAAGTTATGGAGAAGTAATTGATATTCCATCCCTCAACATTTTTTAAATTTTATTGGGATACCCTAAAATATGCTACATTAATACTATCAAACATTAAAAATATCATATATCTTATTTCTTTTGACATAATGAGTAATATTTGCCAGAACTGTACATAAACCATTGGTTTGAAAAAATGTATATGTTCAGCCGTTATAACTTTTTCGCCCCTCGCCCGAAGTGATTAACGCGAACAGATTCTATATAAAAGGATTTTAATGTTCCAATATTTTTTTACTGTCTAAAATCAAAAATTTTTGATAACGGACCACAATTAATGCTTCTTCGCAAATTACATCATTATAATAATTGTAAAATTGCTCTGACCGGTATTCGGTCAATTGTAAATATTCTTTTCAATCTTTTAAATTACTGTTAATAAATTTTTATTTTCTATTTAAATTCTTCCCTGTGATTTGTTTCAGCATTTAAATATAGGCCACTCAAATAGGTTTTCATAAATATACTTGGCACCCATATAAACATTTATTATCTAAAATATACGTCAGTTATTAATTTATTTCTATATTGTAAATTTTTGATAAGCAATCCATATACTTCCAGAACTTGCATAGAATTCGTTAAATTCTAAATACCTATAATTACGTAATAGATTTTAAAAAGCTATATTTTTTAATTGGATTTCCAGTTTTTTAACTTAAAACGAAATCTGTTAAAAAACGTCTATTACTAAGAATTAATATTCTATAAAAATACAATACAAAACAAAAAAAGAATAGAATAGAAAAAACATTTCATATAAACAAGCATATAGTAATATTTTTTGAAGGTCTACGAACTTTTTATGCTGTCATATTATTTAGGCCAAACTAAAGAGGGGGGAACACATTAATCGTTCATTATTTTTTACTCTTAAATCTCTCTTTTTTAATGGTAAAAATGTACAGTATCGGTCATATAACTAGCCCACCCATAAGAAATTTTTTAAGGTATTTATTTTATTTTAATACACAAACTTTTAAAACATATTTATTGTTTTGTATACTATAGTCTTATTTTTACATAGAAAACAAACATATAAAATTTCATTGCAAAAAACAAAAATTTCATAAAAAGGTCCAAATTCACATTATTATTAATTTATTTTATATAATAAAATAAATTAATAATAATTAATTTATTTTATTAAATAATAATAAATATTATTTCTTTAAAAATGAGCAAGACATCATCGTGTACACCGGAACTTCGTAAGATTATACTTAGCATGAAAAATCGCA